>ML321388.1:86781-168945 GCA_005239505.1 Nicotiana paniculata
ATTTCGGGGTGCCAGGTAGACTAATTACATATTATATGTGCTTTAAATATGATGTAAATGAACTGGATGTTGTGAATAAGTTCATGAGTCATGTAATAAGTGATATGAGGTCCAAGGGGAAGCCTAAGTCTAAGCCAAATAGAAAAATTTCATAACAGGCTAAAATTCCAAAGGTATTTGCACCAGTCCACACATTGAACGAGCATATCTAATGATATATAATGGTATTATGTTATGAATAACCTATCAAATGAAAGGTCTTCGAGTCTAGTTTCCAACTCTTCAAACCGTTCGTCATTTGTACACTCCTACACAAAGTTATGATCAAATTACCAAAGGCTGGATTTGCGACCATTTTTGTAATCGCGAAAAGACTATGCGGACCGCATTTGTGTCACATAGTGGAGCAGAATCAGGCAAAACCATTATGCTGTCGCATGTTGATTATGCTATAGCATAATGATTATGCTGCCCACATGTTGGTTATGCTATAGCATAGTTGATTATGCTGTCGATTATGCTATAGCATAATTGACTTTGGGGGTCATTTTGGAACTTTTCATATCCGAACCCACTTTGATAAATAAGTTTTGGGGATTAATTTGGGACTATTTTTACACTAAATCTAGAGAGAGGTGAGATCATTTTAGAGAGAGAAAGAGGGAACCTAGCCTCCTAATCATCAATCTTGCACAAATCCTCAAGAATCAAGCTTGCTAATCTCTAGCTCACTATCTTTCGGGTAAGTACTACTTCTAATACTTTATATGTGAGATTATGAGATCAAAAATGTAATGTGGGGGTTAGAAATAGGTCATGCATGTGGGACTAAGTTGTAGTATGAGATGTTAAAGAACTAATTTGGGTAGTTCATATTAAAATTTGGTTGGGGGAAGAGGGAATTTCCATTTTAAACCTTGTAGTCTACTTCACATGTTAGGTGTTTGATGAAATTCCTAAGAGAGTTACACCATGGGTAATCCTCCTAATTATTAATCGATTTTTGTTATCTCCTTATAGATTGTTATTGCTAGAGGTATTGGTGTATTGTATAAACTTAAGGAAAAGCTCTTTGAGGTAGGTATGGCTAACTTTACTCTTTGTAGAGTCACTTTGTTGGTGTCCGAGCATTTGGTATGAGTTTCTTGCTTGAGCATATGTGAATTGATTGTTCTAATTTGTTGAGAGTAAGATTCTATTCTCTGATTGTCCTAGTTGAGTGCCATGCTTCCATGCTATATGAGATTGTGAAAAGGGTGATTGCTTGTGATTACTCTATCATGTGCAAAGCTCGTTAACTGTTGAATACATCGGTATGCAAGGATGTACTACCAAACAAAAGAAATGATAACGAATCCAATTGTTGAATGTATCTAAGTGCTAAATGTTGTGTAGTAAATAATGAAAGGAAACGTGGATAAACTAATTGATCTATATGTTGATGGGATATCGTATATGACTCACTGTTTGATAAAGATTTTTGTGGCCTTGATTTCATATGGTTACTTGGTCGTTACGAATGAATATCCTTGATGATGAGAATCTTTGTGATTGAATCGTTGGTTGATGTTGCTATTAATTACATTGTTGAACGTATCAAAGTGCTAAAGGTTGTGTAGCAAATGATGAAAGTAAATATGGACTGATTTTATTGAGTCAAATGATTATGGCAACGCCATATATGAATTACTGATTGGTAAGGATCATTGTGCCTTGATTTCACATAGTCATTGGTTGATATGAACTTATGTTCTTCATGATAAAGATCCTTGTGATTTAATAATTCGTGGTTGTTGCTGTGAAATGTGATTGTACGGTGGGATCGGGTTGCACGCCACAACACGAAGTAATAAGGGTGGAGAGGTAATAAGGGTGAAATATGATTGTACAGTGGGATCGGGTTGCACGCCACAACACGAAGTAATAAGGGTGGAGAGGTAATAAGGGTGAAATGTGATTGTACAGTGGAATCGGGTTGCGCGCCGCAATACGAAGTAATAAGGGTAGAGAGGTAATAAGGGTGAAATATGATTGTACAGTGGGATCGGGTTGCACGCCGCAACACGAAGTAATAAGGGTGGAGAGGCAATAAGGGTGAGATGTGACTGTACGGTGGGATCGGGTTGCGCGCTGCAACAGATGAAAAAAATTGAAATGAGTAATTGTGAAACCTTCATTTGTGATTTTCTGTATTTCTGTGTAGTATTTGTTTGGTTTCCCTGATTGTCCCCTATTTGTGTACTGTTTGATTCTATTTAGAATGAAGCTTGTTCATACATATTAGTACTATTCAATGGTACTAACGCCCCTTTTGTCGGGGGCGCTACATCTTTTACATGGATGTAGGTAGTTCTATAGCAGGTAGTTCCGACCGCCGATAGTGGTGCCTCCTCTTCATCCTTTCAGCAGTTCTGGTTAGCCCCATTTCCTCTCGGGGCCGTGTGTATCATCTTCATTTGTATATGTTGTGTCTTTAAAGGTATAGCCGGGGCCTTGTCGCCGGCAAATCTATGTAAACTCCTAGTATTCTTAGAGGCCACGTAGACACTATGTGGGTTGCATATATATATTTTGGGCAGTAGTTGTATTTACTCGTAATCGTGGACTGAATAGGAAATATTGCATGTAGTTTGTATATTTTGGGATTATCAAATGCTAAAATGTTAAAAGGAGAAATGAACTTAAGTTGTAAGTTCATGCTTTGATTTAATTTGCTATTTCATATGGAATATTTTATATCATAAACACGGGGTAACGCGTTGGGCAGGAAAGACAATCTAGGTCCGCTTGACCGGGATAATCCGGTTAGGCGCCGGTCTCATCCCTCGATTTTGGGGCGTGACATATGGGTCCTTTCTCCCTTCATTGGAAATATCAGCATTCCCAAAAAACAAACAATGAATATGAAAAACCGACGGTGTGTCCAACCCAAATAAGTAATAAAATGTTCATCAGGGTAAAGGCGATAGGACTTATTGTGCCCATAACATTCATAAAGGAATTCAAATGGTATATAAGACTTCTTCAAACAGAGTAACTAATCATTTTTCTTGAAACCCATTATTTTCAAGAAACCTCGGGAAGTGCAGTTTTCCGATACCAACAAACTAGGGCTATCCCATGGGAGTCCACCGAAACCTCCTACTTGCTCTATAAGAGGAGTCATTTCTATGTCGCCAAAATTGAAGACTACTCTCTTCTCATCCCAAAACATAGTGGCGGCCTCTATCAATGCATTGTTTGGCTGACTGTCTAATAAGGAAGGTAGATTCCTGAGGACTATTTTTACATGGTTTATGTCAATTGGTGAGAGGTTTTTCCACCAATCCAGCAGCAAAGGTGGGATATTTTGAACCATGCCGAACCTGGGGCTTCGTGCCTCATTTCTGCAAGCAAATAAAGATAGCCCTTTCCCCCTCTGGGTTTGACTATTTGCACATTAATGATCAGTATACTGGCATGTTTTCCCCAAATAATGCACATATCGTGATAGTGTCCATTGGGATTATGAAAATCCCGGCGGACTTTGGACAAGGCTTGCCTTGGCGGATTATCACGCGGACATCGTTCTAACCCATACTAGGTTTGGACATGATGCATGCATAGTTGATAGAGTGGGGCTTCTAGATGAGTCTAGATCGCTACCCTCAACCGGACAACTTGAGAGGGAAAGGAACGAAACCGTTGACTGCACCGCTGATCGACTAGTTTTACTACAAATAAGCCTTTCAAAATTTAAAGGGTGATAGAACTCATCAAGTGCCGCTATGGTATTAATTGGGGACGAGTGAAATATGATGTGGAGCATGTTCTATGCAAAGATAAACAACACGTTGTCAAATATTTTGCATGATGAAAATAGTAAATGTAGTATTAAAATAAAACGTAAATACATGAAAAGAAAGGAAAACAAGAATTAGTTAGTTCCCGCAATGTGGAAGTTGTAATAAAGTAAGCGAGGGAGTAAGTGTGGGGAGAGACATGGTGTAACAATTTAAAAGGCAATCTGGAGAAATTAAGTACGAAAGAAGTACGCATGTTAGAGCCAATTTGAGCAAACAAGGGAAAATAAGGGAAGGGAATTCCATATTAATACGTATTCAAATAGAGGGAGCATAGGGGAAGGGTATGCATGCAGCAATAAAAAGGAAAATGGGAGCGGGATATTCATGTAACAGTTAAAATAATAGAAGGACACGTTTATCAAAGAGGACTAATTCATATAAACCATGTTTGCTATGGTAAGAGCCTAAATTTCTCAGCAGAGTCGCCATGCTGTCGCGCCCCTTTTTCTTGCGAAATCGAGTTTCGACATGTGACAACTCTTCTAAGGAGGTATTAAAAGGGGAGAGTCGTCACCTAACGGTTTTAAGGTACGTTAGGGCACCTATTTGCATATGACTCGAGTTTGACTAGTTTGCATAACAAAAGATCGAGTAAGGTCTTAAAATTACCTTTAAGAGAAGGTGTTAGGCACTCTTTGAGGTCCATAACTGTGGGTCCCGGTCGAACTCGAATCATATGAATAAGTCAGATAAACAAAGACGAGATGAACAAGAAAGTTGGGAAGTTTTATTATCAAAAGACTTTGAAAAGTACAAACACTTGATTCAAAGATAAGATGGAGGGTCTTGAGTTTTTTAGCCTAAAGGATCACCCCGTGCAACACAAATATTACTTCGTAACACCCTCGAGATGGGGTGTTACTCGTATTATTCAGCGGGCGCAGACTATCATCTCATGTTACCCGATTACTATCTTTAAGTTATTACCTAAAGGGCACTACTTGATTCTAAATCGGGCCTTAGGCGTGCACTACCCGTCCCACACCTATGGTCCAGGAGGCATTTGGGCCTCTATTTTTAGATGGTTCTAGACTTGACATAGGCTGCTCAAAAATGTTAAAACTAGGCGACAATTCAAAACAAATAGGACTGCAATTAAATCCAATAAAGGCTCACATTAGCCTCGGCAATTAGGCAAACAAATGCACGGAAACAGAAGTTTACATATTAGGCAGTTTTCAGAATTGAAGGGATTGGAATTGTTAAACTCTATAGGCATGGTTTCTAGATGATTTGATTCAGATGCGCAAGCCATTCGTAGACCTATGGTTTCTAAATTACCAATTTGTAGGTGCCAGGCGCTACTAAGCCGCTTATTACATAATATCAGTTGACAAATCTCCCTAAGTGATTACACAATAAAGAATAGTGAACCCACTATAAGTGCTCAAAATTATTATGCTTCCTAATAATTGCGTGGATAAACAATAAAACAGTGTTTGAAAAACGAGTAGTGATGTCCTATAGGCATGATTTCTGAAGCTTTACGATTGGAACTGATTCTCATACAATTAGCTCCTATAGGCATGCATTCTAGAAATTGACAGTTGGAACTGATTTACACGTTTAACTCATATAGGCATACTTTCTAGATGGACGATGAGATTGCAAGAGCGAATTAATTAGTTAAAATCCTATAGGCGAATCTATCGAGCATTTAAGGAACAATCATTAGAAATTAATTCCTATAGGCATGTTGTCTAGCAACACATAGTAGTAGACACAAGAATAGATAGAATAGTCATGCATTGACAACATACTAATTATGTGAGTCTGTGATTTCCTAATTACATGATTTCCAATAGTGCACAAAGAGATTCACATATAACAGAACAGATAGCAAATAAATCACACAAATCCTATGAACGTGCTTTCTACCCTTTTAATGCAAGTATTAGGAGATACCTGTTTGCCAATTTCACTATTACCTTAATTGTTATTACAGGATTATTACATGCCCAATTATGAAAAAAATTACAATGTAGTACAAGCAATAACAATAGGCCCAAGACAGGCCCAAAAGATACCCAGCACTGTCTGGCCTTCAACTTAGTTCTTTCTGCACCATTTAGCACACACAGGTCTCAACCTAGCCCAGAAACCATAGGAGAACTCGAATCAAATCCAGCAGCCATGGTTTGATCCTAGAATCAAGAAAACAATTACTTATACAAATCAATTTGCACACTCAATAGGCAAAAAGGGGGACATAACTGAGTAGTAATGAAAATAGCCAAATAACCTCAGGCCTTAGTGTGACAGAGTTCATAAGGGTCTCAAAGTGGACCCCAAGCAGTGCTCACACTAGGAAGGTTAATAGAGAAAGCTTTAGTGGCCTTGACTTTCAGCCGGCCAAAAATTATAGGTTCAGAAATAGGTAAACAACCAATGAGAATGAAAATTGTACTCAAATTGCAGAGTTTGAAGAAGTGAATTTCCATTTTAAAAAATATTCATTACAAAAGAGATCATACAATGAACATATCAACACAGAGGGTACATAAAGTCAAGAGACAAGGTAATGTTGCTAGTCCACACTTAGCACATTGGAGCAAGGTATATCTGTAAGAAGCAAATGGGGACTATGGCTTATGGGATTACAAATTAATAAGCAAAGGCATTATTCCAAATAAGACAAACAAAAGAACATTAACTTAACAGGTCCAAGCCTAAGGGTCAAATTATGCTAAACACCAGGGGGTTAAACAGTATAACTCATACCAATAAGGCAAAACAGAATCAAGTGATATAGGGAACAGAAGTTAAGAAGCTATTCTAAAAGGTTCCAACTAGTTGCTAGGGAGTACAAAGTTGGACAGGGTAAGGACGTGCTAAGTGTTAAAAATGATCATAGGAGCAAATCATAGCTAGAATGAGGGTTTTAACATAGATTGGGGCATTTCGCAGATACAAACCAATTACTATAAACATCCAGGACAAGGAAAAAGACAAATGGATGTCATATAACTAATGTAAACACTCAAAGTACCAATACATTAAGCTAAACGAACTTCGAACAATCTGAATTGCTTAAGTTAAACATAAATACATTTTTAGAACTAACAATTTAGGCATGAGCAAATTCTAGATAGTTTCATATCATAAGCAGATTTATACATAGAGATAGTCTAGAAAACATATTAGGTTATGCAATTTCAAAGACATGAATATGCTGATTAGGAACATAAGAGAATGAACAATGCAAAGGTTCAAAACTCACCAGTTATTGATTGACAAGTAGACAAACAAGAAAAGAAAAGAATCACTTTGAACGTCAACAAAGAAATATAACCCAGAACCTTAGATATGTCAAGTTCCCAACGGCTCCAAAGAACCTAGGGAAATGCTCACACCCAAGAAATGTCGAGAAAATAGGAATTCTAGTGGCCTTGGCTTTCAGCCGGCCAAGAGCCAAAATAGAACAATAGAATAAGCGAACAACAGATTGAAGATCTTTAGTTTTTAGTGGAAATTTCAGCAATAAAAAAGTCTATCTAAAAGGGAAGGAAATAGTGTAATTTAAGCAACAAACAAGGAAAGAAACATGCAAATCGATTTGAAATCAATTTAAGAGAAAATTTGTAAACCCTAGTTTTTTAGGAAAAATTAAATCAGCATGATCCATATAAAATTGAACTCACACAGTAGTATTGAACATATATAGACGCAATAATGCTTGAAACCAAAGATTCGAACCGCTTTTGGTTCGATTTCTGAAGATACTGCTTACCATGTTTAGACAAGCACTTAGATAACACGACAAACGAACAACCAGTACCACAAGGGGCCAAATATGGCAAGACCATGGTAATCGAATCCCATTATTATTGGGATTAGGAGATATATTTAGAGGGAGACAGCTAGGGTTTGGTGAAGAAGAGAGGACTTACAGAGGGAATATGGGTTGCGGTCTTTAGGAAATGGGGTAGGGTTTATGGGTTAGGTTAATTAAAAAAAAGGGAAGTGGCTGGTCGTTTAGAAGTAGGTCACGACTGGGTATTAGACATGGGTCGTTTGACTTTGGGCTGGGTTAATTGGGCTAGGTATTTGAGTGTTTTGGGCCATTCACTTGGTCCGAAATTGGTTTAAAAATTGGGTTGTTGTTTGAATACCCACTATTAATCAAAGTAATTTATAAAAGTAATTAATAAATAACAAAAAATATTATTTGTGCACTAAAGTAATTGAAGATAATAACTTAACATAAAAAAAAAATAAAACATTATTTTGGCACAAATAATGTAATTATACATGAATATAGGCTATTATTGAAGGAAATGTGCAATTAGCCTAAAAATGTGTTTACCTTCAAAATGAGAATTACAATTATATTTGATTATGTGGTTCTAAAAATATGTGATTTGTTTTAATTCCGGTTATTTAGGCAGTAGATGTTGAGTATGAGGCGAGAAAAATGAAATAAGTGCGAAAAGAACTAGATTGCGCAAACCAGGTATCAAAGAGGCCAGTGTCGAGGGTGGTCGGGCAGGCCTCGAGGTCGAGCTCGAGAAGCTTGATTAGGGGCTATAGATAACAGTATAAAATATTGAATCCCTTAAGGTTGGCCTATTTATGATCAATAATAAGTAATAAATGAAGAATAACGCAAGACACAATAAATGAGAAGCAATAATTTAATAAGACAATTGTAGAGAATGTTTTTGTTAGAGAGGTGAGGATGTTCTTGTTCTTGTATTGAATATCATATATCTTACAAAGTGACAAGGGTCCCCTTTATATATGGGGAGGATCCCAACATAATACATGTGTAAGTAATGCAAAGAGATATGACTGGTACAACCATTTAGTGCCATGGTATGGGCCCATACTATTTTGTGTACTTTGTCAGCTTTAACCACACGCCTTCTGGAAATTCCCACTTTCCATAACGTTCTTCGATGCTTGCCCTGCCTTGAGGTATATCGGTTCCTCGGAATACTTCGTCGAGGGTGCACCTCGGGGTTGAAATTCGGACTCTGCACCGATACAGCCGAGGCCAATTCAGTCGAAGTGCTAAAGAAGCCCGAAAATCGGCCTTGCCCGATTTCACCGTATGCATATAGTCCCCGTGTTTGTTGGAGTGAAAAGACAAGAAACTATTTGAATTCACCAACCTTTAACGCCTTTAGTGTTACGTTAAACATGCCACGTTGGCGGCTGATGTGATAGGGGGAATGGTTTATATTCACATAGTTTTTGAAAAAGATTCGAATTTATTGTGGCGGTTGGTTGTTCTTTAGATTTCACCAAAGCGTGGTTGGGCCCTATAAATACTCCTCCTCTTGTCCCTTATTCTTCATTACTTCTTCTACCTTTAAGAAGAGAGCCCTCATTGCTTCCTTTCTGTATCCCTTTTCTGACCAGTTCTTTCTAGTTTCCTTCGAAATCTTTTACCAGAAATTACGGAGGCCTCCAACAGTTATTCCACGAGAAGATAGCCTCTTAATCTTTACGTTCTTCTAAGGGTAAGGTAATGATACCCCCAAATCTCGAAGAGTGCACCCCTGGTTCCTACGAGACATCATCCTATTTCAAGGTTGACAATTTCGTCAAAGTCGGGGCGATGTGAACTCATATCTCGATATGTTAGCCTGATAACAAACGCCGAGGAGGTGAAGGCCGACTGCCACTAGGGAGATGCGGTTCAAGTGGAGATTCCTTCTCGGTAGGAAAACATAACCTTCCATAAAATGGGTTTCCTCAGTGTATATACCTATCTATTCACCCTAGGCCCGGTAGGGCCGTCTTCGCTGTTAATAGACCCCGTGGTTCTCGATTTCTACGAGCGATATCAAATGACGCTCGGCCAGATTGACCAACATTCTGGCGCATTGTTTACACGACCATGCATTTTGCCAATATGGTCGAGGGGATGCCTTTCACCCTCGAGTATCTGATTAGAATGTACAGCCCCCGCTTCTACCGGGGCGGTCTGATAAAAATTCATCGCCGGGCCTCAAAGGTTTTCTTTGGTTATATCGAATAAGGCAAAGACAGAGGGTGGTCGAGCCGCTTTGTTCGGGTTAGGACCTCAGACTTGATTTCATCCGAAAGGATGCCATTCCCTGAGGAATGAAATATGAATCATAAGTTAATACTTTGAATCTTCTTTCGTGTCAACTTTCCCATGAACTAACTCCATTTTTTTTATGCAGCTATTGTGTGGTATCCTGATGCGGTTAAGGATCTCCCGAGCTGGGTTCGCCGGCTTGATTCAACCTGCCCGTACGCTGAGCGCGTATGGCCCGATAGGCCAGGGGATGATGGTAAGCTAAAGACCACAGTGGGGATTATTTTCTCGTGATACCTGAGTTCCATTTTAAAGGGGATGTCTTCTGAATATACTCTAACCTGTTATGTTTTGTGATTATGGAGAACTAGGGGAGGCCTCTTTGATGAGGGAAGCATCGCCTAGGGAAGCAGATATCCCAAAACTGAATGAGGATATAAAGAGGAAAAGGGAACCGTCGGCTGAGTTTCTGGGTCCATCAAAGGCTTCAGTGCAAAAGTCAAAACCCGATTCATTGGATTCAAACAAGAAAGATAATTCCCCGATATCTCCCGAGTGTGGTGGGAATGTAATTACTTCTGCCTCTGCTGATTTGATCACCAAAGAGCCGAGGGCTTCTAACTCGGGGGCTGATGATGTCATCCTTCTTGGGTCTGAAGTGGCTTTTGAGGGTAGGCAGAGTGATGTCCTTGAGACGATTGCTACCCGAGATGCTTCTCGAACTGAAGGAAATTCGGCGGATGAGCTACGGGAGCATAGATGCAAGCCGAAGGCCTTGATTGATTAATTCGAGGTCATTGATGCAGGAGATTCTCTTCTGGTTTTGATATTTTCTTCGAAGGAGACACAAGACGCCTGTAACATAGAATCTTCCGATGCAGATGCGCCCCTCGAAGGGAAGAACATAGTCGAGGGGCTCTTCGCCATGGCCGAGAAGAGTTACAATCTCAATGCCATGTCTATTTTCGAGGAGGTTGATAGGCTTTGCAAACAGGTAATCCCTTCGTTGATTGTTTCAAGCCTTGATTAGCATTTCATTGACCCTACTTCGTTCGCGCTTTCAGGAGAAAGTGCTTTACAACCAGAGCACGACCAAGTTCCAATCTGAGTTGACCCATTATGAAGGGGAGCACAAGATATTCTTATTGGAGGCGGGCGAGCTCAGGGCTCTTCTTGCCCAAAAGGAGGAAGAAGAGCTGGTCCTCTGAGCTCGTTTAGAAATGGTGTCTCGTAAGCAGAGTGATCTTGATGAGAAGGTGAAATAGCTTTCTATACATTTCATTTTTGCTCTCGCCTACTATCTGTACTCAATACTTATTAGGCCAATCTTTGCAGCATAAGGAAAAAGATGCCCAGATGCGGGAAGGATTTGAAGCCAGGGACGCTGAGATCCTTGGGTTTAAGCAGCGAGTGAATGAGATAACTTCTAAGAGAGAGACCCTCCGAGGGAAGTTATCCTCTCTTAAGGATTGCCTTCAGGAGGCGAGGGCTGAAAGTAGTAAATATAAAGGCCTCTACGCTGAATAGGTCACCGCGTTGTCTTCGATCAAGTCCGAAGCCGATGCGCTCATATATTCGTATAAGGTTGATGATGCTGCTGCAAATGCCCAGGCCAGGAAATCAGCCGAGGAGTCCAAGCTTAAGCTTGCCCGAGCTGTGGAGCATGCCCGATTAAGGTCTTAGCGACAGGATCTCAAGGATATTCACGCAGGGGGTCTCGATTTGTCTACTGAGATCGGGAGGGTGAAGATCCTAGAAAAGGAGTCGGAGGCACTACTTGCTTCTGAAGATGATTCGAGTAGCGGCTCAGAAGATGATGAAGACTAGAGTGAAGTCACCGAGGGAGAAGAGGTCGTTAAAGACCCGGAGCTAAGGACCAAGCCGCTGAAAGTATAATCTCGAAGAAGCCGTTGAAGGCACGCCCTAGCTGTAGATAAGGTTTTCATTTATTCTTTCTCCCTGTGCAAGGGCTCCGATTTTGGGCTTTGTAAATATGCTTCGTGAACTTTTATCATATTAAAATGGCTTTTCATTATTCCTTGGTTCTTTTCTGGTATCTTGAAGTAGGCCTCGATGCCTGTCGATGATCATTCTGATTAATAGGACTTAAAAATGAAAACCCTTGGGGTTATAAGTTGGTCCTGATGATTTTTTTAAGTTGGCATCTTGGACTCTTACGCTTTAGGTTGGTACAAACCTTTAATGTAGCGGGCTACTGGGGCTCTTACACTTTTTTGGCCCTGAGTCGTTTTAGTTAACCGTATCAGGCTTAGTCCTTGAGTCGGGTTTCGACTCGAGCTTAATGGCCCTCATATTTTCAAATCGGCCCTTAGGCACTTTGTGTCGGTATGACTTGTAGCTGGCGCTTGGGCTCTTACACGTAAGGTCGATACGAATAGCTGGCGACTTGGACTCTTACGCTTTACGTTGATACAACCTTTAACCGGTTCTTTTTGAAGTTTTTCGAAGTAAATGGATGCCTGTGATTTTATAGCAGCAGTCGGACATCTCAGAGTTGCGTTAGTTTGGTTGGAGCCTTATGACAGTGGTCGTTATATTTGGCCGTAGCCTTTTATTGCCCGAGTGAGATATCCATGGCATCTATATCGAGGGTATGCCTTTTGGGTCTTACAAGTTCGATATATAGCCTTGACTTTGATAGGGGATTTACGCCTGTTTTAAGGTCTTACAAATTCGCGCATGCCTTGCTTGAGGTCTTATAGTTTTGATGTTCCCTCGTGGAGGGCTTACGAGTTTGAAGTTCCTGGCCCCGAGGTCTTACGGCTTCGAGTTCGATAACCTGATGAGCCGACTGTCGGGGGCAGTCCCCGAGCCGGAACTGATGTTACCTCGAGGAGGGCTGATCTTGTTGATATTGCCTCGTGTAGGGCTTCGAGTTTTATGGCTTGATGAACCGACTATCGGAGACAGTCCTCGAGTCAAAGTTGATATTGCCTCGAAGCGAACTTATGAGCTCGGAGTTACCTGCCCTGAGGTCTTACGGCTTCGAGTGTTGGCGACTCGACGGAGTAATTGTCGAGGAAAGTTCCTGTGTGCATGTTAAATTTTTTTCCCTGGGGCTTTCTCTTGTTAAAATTGAGAACTTCTTTTATGCGCGAAATGTTTCGATGATAGAAGGTACTTCTATGATTACTTGGTACAAGTATACATGTTTTCCCATCGATTGTTCGATTATTCTACACGGACACGGTTCATTCGACTGTTTGGTCTGATGTATCATTTTCCTGTCGAGACCCTCTTTGGCATATTTCAGTGATCTCCTGGGGGGATGCCCCGAGTATTCGAGGTTTATCGGAGAGAAGCTTTGAATACTTGGTGAGTTCTCCTTAGGTAGCATATGGATGTTGCCTCGTTAAAAACCTCACCGGTAAAACCCATTTTGGGATAAAATCTGACGCGAGGGAAAAAGAATGCGGCGCATGCTTTAAAACCTAAGGCCTTCGAGCTGGGGGATGTTTTGATTACCTTTGCTCCCATACCTGCGCATTTGGTTAGTGTAAAAGTTTGAAGGAAAGATGTGGAGGATTGTACCTTAGCAATAATAACACTTGAGCATTGATATGTTCCAATGGTTTGGCAGTTGCTCGCCTTCCATGGTGCTTAAATTGTAGGATCCTTTGCCGATTATCCTGAGGACGCGGTACGGTCCTTCCCAGCTCGGGCCTAGCTTCCCTTCGTTAAGGTTTCGAGTGCTTTGGGTGACTTCCCTTAGGCCTAAGCCCCCGTGTGATGACCCGACCGGTCATTTTGAGCTCTAGCGCGTCGTTCATCAGTTTGCAGCCCTGAGTAGCTTCACTTAAGGTATTATGACTTACATGTTGATTTAGAAAGAAAATTCTCATTTCGGGAGCTTTAAGTTGGTAGAATTGACTAAAGTGCGATTTTTGAGCAAACGACCTCGGAATCAAGATTTGAAAGCTCAAGTAGGTTTGTATGATGATTTCGGACTTCGGTGTATGTTCGGAACGGGTTTCGGATCACCCGGGAGCGTTTGGCGCCAAATAGTGAAATATGCTTCCTTAAGTTCAATAATTGAGGTTTGGAACGTATTTTTGTGTTATCAAGGTCCGAACCGAATTCCTAAACCGGGAATAGTTTCATCATGTTATTTATGACTTGCTCGTAAATTTGGTGTCATTCCGAGTAGTATAGGTATGTTTTGGTGTGTTGAAAGCGAATTCAAGAACTTAAAGTTCTTAAGTTGGATTTAGTTGGTTTTGGGGTATGATTCTTGGATTTAGTATTGTTTCGGACGTTCTGAAGGCTAGAGCGAGTCCATATTATGATTTCGAACTTGTTGGTATATTTGGACGGGGCCTCGGTTGGGCCTAGATGCCATTCGGACATCACCCGAGGAAAACCAATCTCTAAAAGAGTTGCTGGTGCACCAAATCTGATGCGACCGCACCTGTGAAGGATTAACCGTAGGTGCGGTCTTAGAGGGGCTGCTCAATTTCCGCAGGTGTGGGCCATTTCTCACATAAGCGGAGCCGCATATGCGGGCTCCGTTCCGCATGTGCGATGCCTCCCCTTCTTCTCTTTTTATGCAGGTGCGAGCATTGGCTCGCAGATGTGACCGCAGGTGTGGTCCTCGAGCCGCAGGTACGAAAGTCCTGGAGGCAGTGAGGTTGTTTTAAATGCGGGACTTAGACATTTTTTCTTTCATCTTGGACGACTTGGGAGCTTTCAAAGGGGAGATTCGACTTAGAAATTGTGAGGTAAGTAATTTCTACTTAAAAGTGAGTTAAACACATGAGTTTTGGATAGATTAACACACAAAAATTAGTAGAAATCATGGTTTTTGAGTAAAACCTAGGATTTTGGTAAAAAAAAGATTTAATCAAGAAATTTGTTATGAAATCATGCAAAAACCATATAATATTGATCCTTAGGTTATGGGTGACTATTTTCCTTGAAAATTTCCGGGATCTGAGCATGTGCGCCCGGGGGTATATTTTAGGATTTTGCAAAATAGGTTGGAGTTACCATTTAAATAGGAGAATTGTGGACTTTCAAACATAGATTTATTTATTTATATAATGTTTGGTTAGTTTCAAGTTCTTGGGCGACGAATTTGGAGATTCGGGTGCATTCTTGACTCGGGAAGAAGGGTTGAAATGAGGTAAGTCTCCTTTCTAACCTTGTAAGAGGAAATTGTCCCCTTAGGTGAAATAACGAATTATATGCTACTATTTGTGGGGGGCTACACAAGCACGAAGTGACGAGAGTCCGTGCGTAGCTACTATTATGTTTATGTCAGGGGAGTTTAGGATCCACAAGCATGCTCTACGTGGCGTATCTTGTAATCTTAATGATAAATTTACAATTTCTTGGCATCATCGAAGTATTTAAATGGATATCTAAGAAGGTCACCTATTATTATTTAATTTATTGGGTTTTCCCTTGGAAGCATATCCCCAAATAAACCCCTGATTTTCCGTTGAATGTGTGTATATATGAGTACCCGAGTCATGTATAATTCGCGAGCGGGTTAACTCTATTATTTATTTTGACCGCGCCGCACGTACGATTCGCAAGCAGGGGTAATAGATTAATCGATTGTTCGTGTCGTTCGACCCTTCGACAGTGAACATTTATTATTTCGTTGGATCTGCCGTACGTTCGCGGCATGCTATGTACTTGCTAATTTTTTGGTATTTCTGTGGTTGTTTAACTGTTAATTTCCCTGGAAAATGAATTAGCAACCTTACGGTATGGAATTTGACACACATAGATATTTGTAGGGAGATTTGATGTTCCTGCCTTTACTAATTATTCATAATTTATCATTCTTACTTAGCCTTATATTTAAAACGTATTATTTTGGCCCTAGTAAGTGTCAAGTCGACCTCTCGTCACTACCTCTTCAAGGTTAGGCGGGATACTTACTGGGTACACGTTGTTTTTGTACTCATACTACACTTGATGTGCCTTTTGTTGCACATGCACATGTATGTCTAGTGGCCTTGTTTGGCGCAGCGGCATGGTTGATACGGAGACTTAGGTGAGCTGCACCTCTCGAGACAACCGCAGCCAGTAGAGTGTCCTTTAGAGTATTGTATTGTATTGTATTTTCGCTATTGTCTAATTGTATTCCAGACGGTTATGGTATTACATTTTATTTTCTAGAAATTACTCATGCAATTGTGACACTAGGTTCTGGGATGTATATGGGATTAGTTAGTATTGAAAAGTGATTAAAGACATTATTATTTACTCGATGATGTTCATTATTAATTGCTAAATGTAAGGAAAAGAAATGATTTCAAAAATATAAAAATGAGAATTTAATTAACAATTTAGTGTTGGCTTGCCTGACAGTGGTGTCCGGTGCCATCACGACCTTTAATGAATTTTGGGTTGTGACAACATGGTAGCAGAGAAATAGGTTCCCTTAGGTCTCACGAGTCATGATCAAGTCTAGTAGAGTCTTGCGGATCGGTACGGAGACGTCTGTACTTATCTTCGAGAGGCTACAGGGTTGTTAAGAGTACTTCCCTTCTTGATTCTCCATCGTGCGATTTGATTCCTTTGAGGCTTATGCCATCGCTTTTTTCCTATTCAACCTTATGCCACGCAAAGCATTTGATATAAATTGAGAATTGAAGAACTATAATGATACTACAGATATGGTGCGTGATGTTTCTCCATGCATAGTTGGTTGGGGCTATTGTTGTTGCTTTGCGAAAGGATATTATGTTGTTTCAGCTCAGTATTTGTATTTCAGAGAGCTTTGAGGCTAGGCTCAGGTTGTTATGATGCTCGTGAATGGTTATCACGCAGTAATTGACGTGGTGGTAGGATGCTTGCCCATGTGTTGGGACAGTGAATGACTTAATAGCAGTTCTACTCATAGCATGATTCAGAGGTTCGGTATTATATTTCCAGCTGAGGAAAGGCAATCTAACTATAAATGTTCAGGCTTGGATCGATAGAGTAACGAGACTTGGTGTTTCCAAGTGTGGTGGAATTTCGTATATTATGAGATGTTATGATCTTCTTCAACTTTGCCTTCGTGGCATGGTATTGTGAAATGGTGTCCAGGGAGCGGATGTTAGAGATTGCGGTGTGCGGTGGTTCATGATCGGATCGATGTTTCTAATGTCGACGGCTCGAGAAAGAAG
Organism: Nicotiana paniculata; assembly: GCA_005239505.1. NCBI lineage: Eukaryota > Viridiplantae > Streptophyta > Magnoliopsida > Solanales > Solanaceae > Nicotiana > Nicotiana paniculata. The sequence goes on from ML321388.1 coordinate 103,782, forward strand.
ACCTTCGAAAAGGTTTGAAGCTAGCAGTGAGTTACTGGTTCAAGTACTACAGAGGTAGACATTGATCTAAGGCAACAACTGGGCAAAAAATAATGAGGAAGGACATATGGGAAGTCTCAAGCGGTGGTTAAATTTCTAGCAGCCAGGTGTAAGAAGCGTAAGTCGAATAGTTGCTTAAAGGGGTGATCTTGGCCAAAGGGGGAGAGTGGCGGAATAGCATGTGAGATCAGTGGCAGGTCGACTACACCCCTGGAGAAAAGTTTAGAGCGATTTGGAAATTTTAGTGGACGATGATTGGGCCTACGAGCCAAATTTGAAATATTGGTTGCTATATGGCGTAGAGATTGGATGCAACATGAATGAGTTGCTTGGTATGAAGGAGGATGCAATATAGATTGGAATTGGAATATATTGTCACACATTTAGCCGATGTCCATAAGGAGTGAACAGACTTGTTCAGTTGGCGAATGAGAAGGGACTCAGGACTTGATGTCGTAGAGATTGTGCAGTGCAGCGTTGTTGGAAGGTGTCAGTTGGTAAATTTCGCAGGTGGATTATCTCCTGTGAGAAGGTCAGTGGTTTCATAGTTGGCAAAGTTTCTGCGAGGGATTTTACTGACTATTCAGTAAGAGGTCGAATATGAGAATGTGGTTATAAGTGTTTGTGAAGTGCTAACAGAAGGATTTCAAGGAATTTGGCGAGTTGGTTATGCAGGATCATGTTAACAATGAAGGAAGATTCTTGGTGAGTTCCAGAGTTTTGTAATAGCGGCTTCATTCTAAGTGGGAGAGTCCTACCGCCTACGATTGGGTTGCATTGCTATCTACTGGTGAAAATCTGGTTGTCGGCATAATGGTGGGTTAATGTAGCCAAGAGAGGAGGGCGTAAGTTGTAATTTAAGCAAAGGAATTGTTAGGGGGTGCTATAATTGACCTTATTGACTTGTTTTCAGGCTTTGGGAAGATTCAGGGCTTATGCTTCATACAGACATGATTTGCAAGGGAAGTTGGTTAGTCGGGTGCTTTATTAAGATGGGTGTTCAGGTGTCAGTGGAGCCTTGGAGTTGATTATATTCGGGACCAAGATAGAGTGGGTGACTCTCAACAATGGTCCTAATGAATTCTAAGGTTAAGAATGCGGTGTTTAAGGGTTTCAAGCCCGTAGTATGGCTAAGGATCGGGCTCTTGCAGTAGATTGTGATAGGAGGCCCGGAATGTTCCATCATGTTTTCGTCCTGCAGTGCAGTATTGGAGGAATGAGATAAATAAACTCCGGATTTGTAGAAGGATTAACAGGATGGGTATACCAGTCGAAGATGCGAATGTGTGCAAGGACGGCATGAAACGGTTCATGGGTTTGGAGACAAAGTAGTCTCGTGGAATGGGGTCACTCAGGATGAGTGTGAATTGAGTTGTTATGTGTTGACTGGAGTTGTTATTATTCCTAAGGAAAGTTAAAAGTAAATTAGAAAAAGGTAGATGGTTAGCCAATGTGGAATTGGCATATTGGTGGCAGTGATCAGCTCCTTCAGCGTGATTAGTTATGCATCTGATTGGTGACGGTGTGTGCGAGTGCCCGATGGCCGTCGTAATTGATTTTCTTTGGAAGCATTCAAGTATTATGGCATGTTATGTGTAGGCGGATCGCGGAAGGATTGTGGTGGTATAGACTATTACTTGAGGATTTCCATGTTTTGTTATTATGTGAATTCACTCGTGTGTTGTTATATTTATCTTGAATTGAGTTAAGTAAAAGGTTTCTATATGATGAAGTGTCGGGAGTTATGATGAAATTCTTGTGCGATCTCATATTGGCATGTTAGGTGCAGTAAGTAGTGGATTTGGAAGTAAGGATCAAGGTTGCGGTTTAGTTGGGCAAGAATGTCACGAGCTCGGATGAGCAGGAAAAGTATTTGAATGCTTAGGGTAAGCTAGTATTGTCCTCAGCATCGCTTGAGATCGGTGTTTCGTGAAAGAGGTTTTGCATCCTGGTTAAGGATTCTTGATTTTCTTTGTAACTTTAGAGCGGCTGGTGGTATGGATGTGCAGACTTGTTATCTTGTGCGGAAGGTCGTGGGAGCGTACCCCACGGGAAGATTGTATAAAGGTGACATATAGTCACTTAACTGATTAAAGATTTAAGACCAAGAAATGAGATTGTGGTAATACCAGTAGTGTGAGGGTTTAGGCCTGGAAGGCGCTCAGTTCATTTGGTTACGGATTGTGAAAGTTTGTTCCGGATATGACGGTTGTTCTTGTGTGTCTGGCTTAGTGTGGACCCTTGAAAGGTTATTAGCTCTGTGTGGTACGATCATGTCACGACCCCAATTCTAAACTAGTCGTGATGACGCCTATCGTGGAACTAGGCCAGCCAAATTAACACTCAAAGCCTAAATAATCTTTCATTTATATCATTATTAAACAGATACAACTCTACCGAAGTTAAATACAACCCCAAGATCCCGGAGTCACTGGTCATGAGCATCTACAGAAAATATATAAGCCTAGAAAATAAACTCTATAGTAATAAGCAGGAAAGAGCAGAGTTGCGGACGCGTGCAGCTACCTCGCAAAATCTACGAGAAGTCTTTGGAACAGATAGACAACTCACTCTGCCCTAGCACCCAATCTGCACATAAGGTGCAGAGAGTAATGTGAGCACGCCAACTCAGTAGTAATGAAAATAAATCAGGTCTAACTAGTAAGAAACACATAAAGTCAAATCATCAATTCACAATAGGCGCAGTCTTTCTTTCCTACAGTGTATACGTTAAATCATCACGCTTATAAAAAGCCAATTTCAGTAAAAATCCTTTGAAAAGTGTAATTTCCAACAATTTCAGAAAAATGCCCAAGAAGTTTAGTGTAAAATGAAATTAATCATAAATAGTCACTCGGGCAAAAACATGTATCATAAACTATCTCTTTGGCATATCATCACTCAGAATCAGTCACTCATCACAATCACTCAGTATCAGCCCCTCGGGCAACCTCACAGTCACTCATGCCTCCCAATCACTCCTCACTTGGCACTCGCACTCAGTAGGTACCTGCGCTCACTAGGGGTGTACATACTATCCAATATCATATCCTCACAATCAGGCACTCGGCCTCACTCAGACAGAAACCTCTCAAAAGGCGGCTCGGGCTGTCAGTAAAACGGGGTACTCGACCCAAAACAGTATTTTTATATCACAAAACAGTGTAAACAAGTCTTAGTTTCGAAAATAATTAAACATGATATGACTGAGTGTAACTCATAAATCAATACAGTGAGGAATATCAGAAAATAGCCCCCAAGGGTCTAAACAGGTCGGCACAAGGCCCCAAACATGGCATACAACCCAAATATAGTAAGTCTTAAAACACAATTTATCATATGATTTAAAAATAATTATGCAACTCAATAGTTGCCACGGGAAGGACCAAGTCCCAATCCCCTATTAGTGCACACCACAAATTCGTCATCCAGCATGTGCGTCACTCCAAAATAGTGAGAAAATACCCTCAGGACAAGATTACAGTCATTACTTACCTCAATCAGCCCGAGAACTACTCCGCGATACTCTTGGCCCTCAAATCGGCTCCCAAATGCTCCGAGTCTATCAAAATCAGATTAATAATATCAAAATAAGCCAGGGAGACGAAACCCATTCGAAAATTATCAAAATTAGGCACAATCCCGAATTTGGCCAAACCCGACCCCCGGGCCCACGTCTCGAAATTCAATAAAAATCACAAAGCCAGAATCCTTATTCTCCCACACTTCCATACATACCAAGAACATCAAATCGGACCACAATTTCCCTTTCAATTACTAAATTAATGTCTCTAATTTTCCATGACCTAACTTCCCCAATTTTGGGTCTAAATCCACTAATTTCAGGTTTAATCACTTAGAAATCAACATAGAATCAAGTTATGAAGTAAAAAATCTTACCTCCAAGTGTTCCTCCTTTGATTCCCTCTTTAAACTCTCTCAAAAGCTTAAAATCGGCCCAAAATGGTGAAAAGTGGGATAAAAATCGCAGATATGGCTTTTTAAATACACTGCCTAGGCGTCCCTAAATTCCTGTGCGTTCGCGTCTCCAGGTGTGCGTTCGTGAAGCACAGACAATTTCCCTTATACGCGTTCGCGTCCTCCTTATGCGTTCGCATAGAGCAATCTGTGCAGCCTCCAACACGCCTCTAATACCTACGCGTTCTCACAAGCCCATACGCAAACGCATTGTAAAAAAATCCCAACACCCCAAAATCCCTCTATGCGAATGCGAGACCACCTCCGCAAACGCATAGGGTATTTCCTTTTGCAGCGAAAACACCAGAACAGCTAACTCAAAAATCCAAAAGTCACTCCGTTAACCACTCGAAAGTCACCCGAGGCCCTCGGGACCTCAACCAAACATGCCAACACATCCCATAACCTTATTCAAACTTAGTCGAGCCTTCGAAACACCCAAAACAACGCAAAAATACCAAATTCACCTCGGTTTCAAGCCTATGAACTTTGAAACTTCTAAGTTTTGCCAATGATGCCGAAACCACCAACTTCCAATCCTGATAGCCTATTTTCCACTGCCGACCGGAAATCGCCAAAAACTCAATTTCGCCATTTCAAGCCTAATTCTACTCCGGACCTCAAAACGACATTTCGGTCACACCCCTAAGCCCCAAATCACCTAACGAAACTATCTGAGCCATAAAATTCACATTCCGAGGTTGTTTACCTAATAATCAACTCCCAATTGACTTTTCTAACCGTTAAGCCAACTTAAGAGACTAAATGTCTCAGTTCTCACCATGACCACTCCGAACCCGAACCAACCGACCCCACACATCATAATTAGGTTAATTAACACATGACAAAGCCGAACAGGGAAAACGGGGCTAAACTCTCGGAACGACCGATCGGGTCGTTACAATCTCCCTCACTTAAACATACGTTCGTCCTCGAACATGCCCAGAGTTGTTCCAAGAACCACCAAAATTGTCGTGTAATCTAACACATACATACCCGGGGTGATCACACGTCACCCTATCCCATATAGGTCAAATAGCACAACATAGCTGAAATTTCGCAATCCAACCTAATCTAAAAACCTTAGAACCAAATTTCCACTTCTGAAATAATACACAAGATCAAATTCCACAACTATAAACTGAATAAGTCTGAACACGCTGTATCAAGCCATATCCGTAACCCAAGATGAAATCACATAATATACCGCATGGCTCAAAGCAACCCAATACCGGTACATAACCTCTTATCAAGAAATTCCCCACTCTAACACTTTCATATGTTGTCGTTGATGAAAGAAACATGTATAAACTAGTAGCCATTCGTCCGATCAACCAGTCATGGAGCTTCCCCTTTCTTCTATAGGAACTATAGCAGATTTCTAAGACAACTTCCGATATCATCCTTCCAACCATGTAGTCAACTCTAGTAGTATTCATTCTAGGCCCAATGACCTCTTCTCGTTCAATAGGACCACTCTGATGACATGACGCATCAATACCATCCAATGCCATAACCTGTGCAACTCGTGCACTCGATAGCAACACCACACGAACTCAAATCATAGAAAAGATTCACACGAGAGGACTATCCTGCCATTAACAAGTGCCATCACAACATCATGCAAAGAGCCTGACACACATCATAAAATCAAAACACACGAATCTGACACCAAGGATCATACCTCTACCTAACTCCGCTACAATGCGTGATACCATCTAAACGCCGGTCCACATGAAATATTTCAAGCCACCTTGCCCAAAGTCAATAACCATGCGCAATTTGACATCAAGTACTAAACTGCATTGTCATCACCACGAGGGAATCAAATGATACCATGCCACACGAACCAGAAAGAACATAACCAATACGTCTCAACCCCGCAATACCCAATTACTTACCTTAATCAATCTCGCTATAAAGCACAAATAGAACCGCTCCATATGTGTATATAACCAAAAATCACAACTCCTCGCAACACCGAAAAGGTACTCATAGATCACTGCAGAACATGAATAAGGCCAAGGACAATCGAATGGTGCATCCCTCAATAATAGCAATTCAGAGTCAACAATTCTGACCTGGTGCAGGACACACACCCAAGCGAGGCCTACCAATGAACCCTAAATCAACTTTGGTCACCCAAAATAGATAGATAACTCACCGAAAGTTCACAATGAAGGATTCATGGTACATACTAACATCTTATTAGTTTTGCTCACATCTTCACAGTCCATAACCACAAAATAACATGTTTATGAGAACTCTCAGTCTCAAAGTCCATGAAGCGCACGAATCGCCATATCTGATCCCATTTCCATCGCTCGAATATATAACACCTTTAATACTCAATTATTCCATGAGGGATACACCTGTGATTCTTCTTTGCTACCAAGCAAACTTGAATATTAGCAGTCGATCCAAAAAGAGAGCGTCGCAATACCAATGAAGCACCCTTAAATCTAAACATTGCCCTTTCTGAAATGTATACCCTGATCAAGCCACCCAATAGTCATATCATCTACATAGTCATCTGAAACCGCCAATGCTACCTAAGAATTTTGACCTTTCTTCCAGAACTGAACCGTGACCTCACATATGTAAATCTCAACCCTACACAACATACCACATACGCCATGTCATCCTATGATAAACATGAGAACTTCATGATCCCTTTCGAGCCACAAGCAACTACGTACCCAACTAGCCACGAACTTTCCATTTGATCCCATTTAGAAGCAAAATCACTATACATCACTTGCACCTCACGCCAGTAGAAAATATACATCTCTAATCATGGTAGAAGCCATCAGGAACTATCTGAATCCCATTGGTACAGCACCAAACCGTTAGGGCTGAATCCTTCTAACTCAACCAAGCAACGCAGGCCACAAAAAGTCCAGGAGCACTGCTAAGAAACACCTGTAAAAACTCATTTACTCATAAACAACCAAAGAACTAATCATATCCCTTTCCATGCCGCTCTGATCTACTACAAAGTTGTCCTATTAATCCAAGTTCCTTCTGACTTACCTTCGAATTGACATTTCTCCTTGTCATAATAATGCAATTCTCCACCAAGACTCACCACACGAGACCCAAGAATAGGACCCTACCATTTAAGGCTCGTAAGCTACTGAATACTTTCCCACACATCCCCCAAAAGTGACACGTTCAAAATATTTAATCTGAAGAGACTTCCTGCGAATCTGGAACCACTACCTTCACTTCCCTGATACTAATAGCTAGAATCCATGAATACGTAAAGACGCCACAAGCCTTGACACCCTCCACGTAAATATGAGTTCTAGCCCCATACACACCTTGAAGATGCTCAAGTACTACATATAACCTTGAATCTGTCAGAACCATTCCCGAGAGCCATCCACTCTATGTAAATTTTGATTACACAGACCCAGCCGATAGAACGATCTAACCCCGTTTGCAAACCACATACTAGGAAAGTAATCCACACATTTGAAGTAACAAGCAAACTCATACACTGCATATACAACACTAAAGTCAATTACAACTCAATCATTCAGTAAAGTCCATTTGCCCGTAGAGTACATTACAACCTGTATCGAAGGATTTCCATTACTCGAGTCATTCCCAAACTCCACCTCTGCAGGTCATATCTGATTCACCAATATACCTCGAACCTATTACTACAACACATAATCGTTCAATCAACATATCATCAACAAACTCCTTGGCTCAAAACCAACGATCAAGAAAAACAATAACTCACAATGCCCATGTGTTATCACCTGCAAGAATACCGCAGTGGGACTCAACTAAATCCTTCACAAGCTCATAATAACATAACTCGTCTAACAGCTCGAGCCATCTACAAATCTCGCATTCACCTTTATAATAGTCATGCAAATCTCGCATCAATACAGTGAGGAATATCATAAAATAGCCCCCAAGGGTCTAAACAGGTCGGCACAAGGCCCCAAACATGGCATACAACCCAAATATAGTAATAGTCTTAAAACATAATTTATCACATGATTTAAAAATAACTTCGCAACTCAATAGTTACCACGAGAATGACCAAGTCGCAATCCCCTACCAGTGCACGCCACACACTCGTCATCCAGTATGTGTGTCACTCCAAAATAGTGAGAAAATACTAAGTCCGGAGTTTCATACCCTCAGGACAAGATTTACAGTCATTACTTACCTCAAACCTGCCCGAAAACTACTCTGCGATACTCTTGGCCCTCGAATCGGCTCCCAAATGCTCTGAGTCTATCAAAATCAGATTAATAATATCAAAATATGCTAGGGAGACGAAACCCATTCGAAAATTATCAAAATTAGGCACAATCCCGAATTTGGCCAAACCCGATCCCCAAGGCCACGTCTCAGAATTCAATAAAAATCACAAACCGGAGTCCTTATTATTCCACGAGTCCATACATACCAAGAACATCAAAATCGGACGACAATTGCCCTTTCAATTACTTAATTAAAGTCTTCATTTTTCCATGCCCTAACTTCCCCAATTTTGGGTTTAAATCCACTAATTTCAGGTTTAATCACTTAGAAATCAATATACAATCGATTTATGAAGTAAAAAATCTTACCTCCAAGTGTTCCTCCTTTGATTCCCTCTTTAAACTCTCTCAAAAGCTTCAAATCCGCCCAAAAATGGTGAAAAGTGGGCTAAAAATCGCGAATATGGCTTTTTAAATACACTGCCCAGGCGTCCCTAAAATCCTCAGTGTGTTCGCGTCTCCAGGTATGCGTTCGCAAAGAACAAACAATTTCCTTTATACGCGTTCGCGTCCTCCCCACGCATTCTCACAGAGCAATCTGTGCAGCCTCCCACGCGCCTCTAATACCTACGCGTTCGCACAAGCACATACGCGAACACATTGTACAAAAATCCCAACACCCCAAAATCCCTATATTCGAACGCGAGACAACCTCCGCGAACGCATAGAGTATTTCCTTCTGTAGAAAAAACACCAGAACAGCTAACTCATAAATCCAAAAGTCACTCCGCTAACCACCAGAAACTCACCTAAGGCTCTCGGGACCTCAACCAAACATGCCAACACATCCCATAACCTTATTTAAACTTAGTCGAGCCTTCGAAAGACCCAAAACAACGCAAAAACACAAAATTCACCTCGGATTCAAGCCTATGAACTTTGAAACTTCTAAATTTCACCAATGATTTCGAAACCACCCAAAACATTTCCGATTGACCTGAACATTTGCACACACATCCAAAATGACACTACGAACCTGCTCCAACTTCCGGAATTCCATTCCGACCTCGATAGCCTATTTTCCACTGCCGACCGCAAATCGTCAAAAACTCAATTTCACAATTTCAAGCTTAATTCTACTCCAGACCTCAAAACCACATTCCGATGACCCTTCTAAGCTCCAAATCACTTACGAAGCTATCAGAGCCAAATTCACATTCTGAGGTCATTTACCTAATAGTCAACTCCCGGTTGACTTTTCTATCCATTAAGCCAACTTAAGAGACTAAGTGTCTCGGTTCTAATCACAACCACTTCGAACCCGAACCAACCGACCCCACACATCAAATTAGGTTAATTAACACATGACAAATCCGAAATAGGGAAAACAGGGCTAAACTCTCGGAATGACCGATCGGGTTGTTACGGATCAGAATCAGCTTAAGGTATGTGGATTGATTTAAATATGAGTATGGGCTCTATGTGAGCCAGATGTGTTCATTTTAGTATAGCTCTCCTCAGGGAGGAGTACTAGAACGTTGGATGTTATTTCGGCAGCTATTTCATGCAATATTATATTGTGCCATGTGAGTTGTGAACGACTTGATAATTCTCTTACGCTTTGAGATTCCGCGTAGAGATGGTGTATGTGAGCAGGATGGATCTTGAGATTCTGATCATATATTGCACCTCAATGTGGTTGAGTTTTGTTGCTTATGCCGCTATATTTCCCCCCTCCCCCCCACAGTTGGTATTGTGCTTGTGACCGATATTCGATACTTTGTAGTTATGAGCATCTTATCTTGGTGAGTACTATCTAATAGATTATTATGTGTATATCAGGTGGCACGCCTCCACGGGTATCATGGTTGGATCGGGTTGCAAGCCGCAACGGTGTGATGTTGAGTATGTTTTATATATCCTATTTTTGTGAGTCCCGTTTCCCATTTTCTGAGGAAAGTTCATATCGGTGCGTGAGTTGAGTGGTTCCTTCCAGAATTGATTTTCCTTATGTATCACGTTCGAGTTGGGGCTTATTAGCACAACGTGTCTTCATATGAGATTTTGGTAGAGTCTGGGGTAGCTTGTTGCTTGGGAAGCTTATACTAGGTGAGAAGAGATTAATGGATCTAGGATCAGTGCAAGCAGGTCATATGAAGTGTATCAAAGAGCAAATGCCATTAATTGATTCAGCAGGAGGTGATGGCTCTTGTCAGGAGTATAGACTTAATTATTTATTGTCTCGGCAGTTGATAATGGAATTCTACATGCCTCTTCCGTCGTGGCCGTAACTCTTCCGTCGTGGCCGTATTGCTAGAGTTGAAACAAGACTTATATATGTCATGAGGTGCATTGTGAGCATCGGATTCATGAAAATTCGGGTATTGTTGTCAGAGGATATAATTATGGTCATGAAAGTTATGCAGTGCATATTGTGGATTTAGCAAAGGTATAAAATCATGTACTGGTGCATCACATGGAGATTGATATGGTGTTCGTATGTTGGAAACAGACCTGGTAGAGAATTTCAGATGTTGGAATTTGGCTCCAAGGCTAACTTTACTAAATAAAAGGGAGAATCTTCAGATTTGTTCGAGCTAATATGCTCAACTGGGTTGTGGTAGCACCGGTAGGTGCACGTGGTGCTAAACAGTGATTTGAGACAACTCCAGTGTAGTTCTTGGCACGTTTGAGGACGAACGTATGTTTAAGCGGGAGAGAATGTAATGACCCGACTGATCATTTTGAGCTCTAGCGTGTCGTTCGGTGGTTTGAGGCCTGAGTAGCTTCACTTCTGGTATTATGGCTTGCATGCGTGGTCGAAATTGAATTTCGGGAAGTTCAGAGTTGATTTAGAAAGAAAATTCTCATTTCGGAAGCTTTAAGTTGGAAGAATTGACTAAAGTGTGATTTTTGAGCAAACGACCTCGGAATCGAGATTTTAAAGCTCCAGTAGGTTCGTATGATGATTTCGGATTTGGGCGTATGTTCGGAACGGGTTTCGGATGACCCGAGAGTGTTTCAGCGCCAAATAGTGAAATATGATTCCTTAAGTTAAAAAATTGATGTTTGGAACATGTGTTTGTGTTATCGAGGTCCGAACGGAATTCCAAGTCCGGCAATAGTTCTGTCATGTCATTTATGACTTGCTTGCAAAATGTGGTGTCATTCCGAGTAGTATAGGTATGTTTCGGGGAGTTGAAAGCGAATTCAAGAACTTAAAGTTCTTAAGTTGGATTTAGTTGGTTTTGGGGTATGATTATTGGATTTAGTGTTATTTCGGATGTTCCCAAAGCTCGATCGAGTCTGTATTATGATTTAGAACTTATTGGTATATTTGAACGGGGCCTCGGGTGGGCCCGAATGCCATTCAGACATCGCGCGAGGCAAACCAAGCTCTAAAATAGCTACTGGTGCACCAGATCTGATACGCCCAACCTGCGAAGGATCAGCCGCAGGTGCGAGACCGCAAGTGCGGTCGAAGCCTCACAGGTGCGGCCTTAGAGGGGCTGCCCAATTTCCGCAGGTGCGGGCCATTTCCCGCAGAAGCAGATCCGCAGATACGGGCTCTGTTCCGCGGGTGCGATGCCTGCGCTTCTTCTCCTTTTCCGCAGGTGCGAGCATTGGCTCGCAAATGTGAGACCGAATGTGTGGTCCTCGAGCCACAGGTGCGAAAGTCCTGGAGGCAGTGAGGTTATTTTAAATGCGGGACTTAAACATTTTTAGGCCATTTTCTTTCATCTTGGACGACTTGGGGAGCTTTCAAAGGGGAGATTCGACTTAGCAATTGTGAGGTAAGTAATTTGTACTTAAAAGTAAGTTTAACACTTGAGTTTTGGGTAGATTAACACACAAAAATTAGTAGAAATCATGGGTTTAGAGTAAAACCTAGGGTATTGGTAAAAATAGATTTAATCAAGAAACTTGTTATGAAATCATGCAAAAATCATATAATATTGATCTTTAGGTTATGGGTGACTATTTCCCTTGAAAATTTTCGGAATCCGAGCATGTGTGCCAGGGTATGTTTTAGGATTTTGCAAAATAGGTTGGGGTAACAATTTAAATAGGATAATTGTGGACTTTCGAACATAGATTGATTTATTTATATAATGTTTGGATAGTTTCAAGTTCCTGGGCAACGAATTTGGAGATTCAGGCGCATTGTTGACCCGGGAAGTAGGCTTGAAACAAGGTAAGTCTCCTTTCTAACCTGGTAAGGGGAATAGTCCCCGTAGGTGAAATAACGAATTATATGCTACTATTTTTAGGGGGCTACGCATGCACGAAGTGACGAGAGTCCGTGCGTAGCTACTACTATGTTTATGTCAGGGAAGTTTAGGATCCACAAGCATGCTGAACGTGTCGTATCTTGTAATTTTAATGATAAATTTACAATTTCTTGGCATCATCGAATTACTTAGATGGATATCTAAGAATGTCACCTATCATTATTTAATTTATTGGTTTTTCCCTTGGAAGAATATCCCCAAATAAACCCCTGATTTTCTATTGAATGTGTGTATATATGAGTACCTGAGTCGCATGTATAATTCGCGAGCTGGGTAACTCTATTATTTATTTTGACCACGTCGCATGTACGATTCGCGAGCGGGGGTAATAGATGCATCTATGGTTCCTTTCGTTCGACCTTTCGGCAGTAAACATTTATTATTTCGTTGGATCGGTCGTACGTTTGTGGCATGTTATGTACTTGCTAATTGTTTGGTATTTCTGTGGTTGTTTTACTGTTAATTTACCTGGAAAATGAATTAGCAACCTGTATGGTAGGGAATTTGACACACAAAGATATCTGTAGGGAGTTTGATGTTCCTGCCTTTACTACTTATTCATAATTTGCCATTCTTGCTTAGCCTTGTATTTAAAACATATTATTTTGGTCCTAGTAAGTGTCAAGTCGACCTCTCCTCACTACCTCTTCGAGGTTAGGCAGGATACTTACTGGGTACGCGTTGTTTTTGTACTCATACTACACTTGTTGTGTATTTTGTTACACAGGCAGATGTATGTCTAGTTGCCTAGTTTGGCATTGCGGCATGGTTGATACGGAGACTTAGGTGAGCTGCACCTCTCGATACGACCGCAGCCAGCAGAGTCTCCTTTAGAGTATTGTATTGTATTTATATTGTCCAATTGCATTCCGGACGGTCATGGTATTACATTTTATTTTCTAGAAATTGCACATGCACTTGTGACACCATTTCTGGGATGTATATGGGATTAGTTAGTAATGAAAAGTGATTAAAGACATTATTATTTACTTGGTGAAGTTCATTATTATTGGTAAATGTAAGGAAAATAAATGATTTCAAAAATATAAAAATGAGAATTTAATTAAGTATTTAGTGTTGGCTTGCCTGACAGTGGTGTCCGGCGCCATCACGACCTTTAATGAATTTTGCGTCGTGACACCACGGTTCTGAAATATCGGAGGTTTGCTCTTCGGTTGTAGTATCTTTCGATTCTTTGTTTTTGGGCGGCCATCCGGACCAGTGAAGCTTCTCACTTCTTGTCTAATAAGCTCGAGGGTCGTGGTAATGGCCTCATTGTTTGAGTCTTCGGTGGCATGTCAGAATCTGACACTCGGCTCCCCTCCCTCGACCGGTATCAAAGCCTCGGACCTGTATACCAAAGAGAACAGCGTCTCTCTAGTGCTTGATTTAGAGGTTGTCCGTTATGCCCATAGTACTTCGGGCAGCGTTTCTCTCCATTTTCCCTTCACATTTTCTAACTTCTTTTTCAAGTTCTGAATGATGGTCTTGTTTGTGGATTCGGCTTGGCCGTTTGCACACGGGTGGTAGGGCATCAATAGTATTCTTTTACTTTCGATGAACTGCTTTCCGTTATCACACGTTATCTCGGAGGGGATCCCAAATCGGCACATGATGTGATCCCATATGAAGTCGATGACTTCTTTTTCTCTTATCTTGTCATAGGCCTGCGCTTCCACCCATTTTGAGAAATAGTCAGTCATAAACCGAATAAATCTAGCTTTACATGGTGCCGTTGGTAGGGGCCCGACTATGTCCATTCCCCATTTCATGAATGGCCATGGTGATAAGACCGAATGTAGTTGTTCACCGGGTTGGTGGATCATTGCTGAAAATCTCTCACAATTGTCGCATTTTCGGACGGATTCTTTGATGTCCCTTTCCATGTTGTCCCAGTAGTAACCTGCTCTAATCACCTTTTGAATTAAAGAAACGGCGCATTAGTGATTTCCGCAGGTGCCCTCGTGGATTTCTCGGAGCACGTAACCAGTGTCTTCTAGTCCCAAGCTACTGCCAGGGGCCAATCGAAGGTTCTTCTGTATAGAGCTCCACTCTCGTCGAGTGAAAATTGAGTTGCTCTTCTCTGAAGGGCCCTTGATTCTTCAGGCTGGTGGAATTGATTTCGGCATGGCCTTCTTTGATCAATGATTGGATATCTTAACAACAGCCCCAAGGAGTACATCATCTTCTTCGACGGATGACCCCAGGTTTGCTAGTGCATCGGCATTGTTGTTCTACTCCCGAGGTACGCGGAATAGAGTCCATTCTTTGAAACGGCGCAAAGTGGTTTGAAGTTTGCCTAGGTACCGTTGCATCCTATCCTCTCGAACCCCGAAGCTCCCGTTTTCCTGGTTTACTACAAGAAGGGAATCACATTTGGCTTCGACGGCTTCCGCTCCCAGGCCTTTGGCTAGTTCGAGACCTGCAATCATAGCCTCGTACTAGGCTTCGTTGTTATTCAACTTTGCAGTTTTTATAGATTGTCTAATCACGCCACCTGCATGTGGCTTCAGAATTATGCCGAGCCTAGACCCTCTCATATTTGAGGCACCGTCGATGAATAAGGTCCACACACCCGATGATGTGGTCATTTTTAGCAGAAGTTCTTTTTCTACCTCGGGCAAGAGGGCGGGCGTAAAATCGGCCACGAAGTCGGCCAGAATTTTGGACTTGATAGCCGTTCGGGGCTGATATTCAATATCGTATCCCCCGAGCTCGATGGCCCATTTGGCCAGCCGGCCCGACAATTAAGGTTTATGCAAAATATTCCGAAGAGGATACGTTGTTATAACACATATATGGTGGCTTTGAAAATAAGGTTCAATTTTCGAGATGCACTTATTAATGCAAGAGATAATTTTTCCAAGTGTGGATACCTGGTTTCAGCATTTCCCAGGGTTCGACTTACATAGTAGACAGGGAATTGCGTACCTTGCTCATCTAAAACCAGCACGCCACTTACCGCTACCTCGGATACTGCTGCATACTAGTATAGTGTTTCATCGTCCTTTGGGGTGTGGAGCAAAGGCGGGCTTGAGAGATACTGTTTTAATTCCTCCAAGGCATGTTGTCACTCCGCCGTCCACTCAGAGTTGTTTTTCTTTTTGAATAGAGAGAAAAAGTTATGGATACGATCTGATGACCTCGAGATGAATCGGCCCAGCGCCGCTATCCGCCCGGTCAACCGTTGTACGACCGTTATGTTATTTACCACCATGATTTTTTCGATGGCCTTGATATTGTTGGGGTTTATCTCAATCCCCCGGTTTGATACCATGAAGCCTAAGCATTTGCCCCAACTTATGCCGAAGGCGCATTTCTCGGGGTTGAGCTTCATGTTGTAGCTCCTAAGGATGTCGAAAGTTTCCTGCAAATGTGTCAAATGGTATTCTGCACACAAAGACTTAACTAGCATGTCATCAATGTAAACTTCCATGGATTTGCCTATTTGATGTTCGAACATCTTATTAACTAGGTGTTGATATGTGGCCCCTACGTTTATTAGCCCAAAGGGTATTACATTGTAGCAGTATGTGCCATTCTTTGCGACGAACGAAGTCTTTTCCCTGTCTTCGGGGTTCACTTGAATTTGATTATACCCCGGGTAGGCATTGAGCAAAGTAAGAGTCTTGTGTCCGGCCGTGGCATCAATCAATCAATCGATGTTGGGCAGCGGGAATGAATCCTCGGGGCATGCTTTATTAAGTCCATATAATCTACGCACATTCTTAACTTGTTCCCTTTTTTGGGGACCACTACTATATTGGCCAACCACTCGGGGTACTTTACTTCCCTGATGGACTCTATTTTGAGGAGTTTTGTTACCTCGTCTTTGACGAACTCATGCTTTACCTCGGACTGAGGCCTCCTTTTTTGCTTCACCGGTTTGAACCTAGGGTCGACACTCAGCCGATGGGTGGTTACTTCCGGGGAGATCACTGTCATATCTAAGTGGGACCAAGGAAAGAAATCAATGTTGCCAATAAGAAATTGAATGAGTTCTTTCCTGAGTTCGGGGGTTAGTCCCGTTCCCAGGTATACCTTTCAATCTAGTAGGTGTTTCACCAGAACGGCTTGTTCCAGCTCTTCGACCGTCGATCTTGTTGCGTCCGATTCTTTGGTAGCAACGAAAGTTCGAGGGGTGAGGAATTCTTCCTCTTCATCTTCGGGGACCAGGTTATATTCCGACCCCTCGGAGGTGGAATATATGAGCTCGGGCGCCATGTCATGCATTGCGAACATTTCTTTTATCGTTGTTGCTCCCCATATACTATTTTATGCCATCTGCGGTTGGGAATTTCAACGTCTGGTGGAGAGTCGACGGTATTGCCCTGATGCTGTTTATCCATGGCCTTCCCAGCAGGGCGTTGTATCTCGTGTTCCCTTCGATGACATGAAACTTGGTACTTCGAGCTGTACCGGAAACATCGACTAGGATGACGATTTCCCCCTTCATCATTTCGCTTTCCATGTTAAACCCTCTGAGGGAATTAGAATTGGGTACGATTTGGTCAAGCAGCTTGAGCTGCTCCACTACCCCGAATCTGATTATATTGCTTGAGCTACCTGGATCCACGAGCACACGCTTAATTTGAACGCTATTTAAGAGGAAAGAAATTACCAGCGCATCGCTATGTTGCTGGGATAATGCTTCGACATCTTCCTCTCTGAACAAGATAGTTCTTTTAGGTATACGACTTTGAGTTCGCTCTTTCGTGGCAGTGGCACTTTGGTGCTCAAGCCCGTTTGAGCACGGGGTCTTGTGGTCCGCGTTCCTCAGGATCGTTGTTTTGACGTGCGTTTACTGAGTAAGACATTTTCTGACCTGAAATTGAAGATTTCTTGGGCAAGAAAAAGTGTGAAGAATAACTTTTGTTTTCAGAAAACCAGCACTAAAACAATCACTATTATTTTTAGCCCCACGGTGGGCGCCAAACTGTTTACCTTGAAAATGGTAATTACAACTATATTTTATTATTTGGTTCTAAAAATATGTCATATATTTTAATACTGGTTGTTTAGGCAGTAGATGCTGAGTATGAGGCGAGAAAAATGAAATGAGTGCGAAAAGAACTAGGTTGCGCAAACTAGGTATCGAAGAGGCCAGTGTCGAGGGTGGTCGGGCAGGCCTCGAGGTCGAGCTCGAGAATCTTGATTAGGGGATATAGATAACAGTATAACAGTGTTGAATGCCTTAAGGTTGGCCTATTTATGATCAATAATAAGTAATAAATGAAGAATAACTCAAGAACACAATAAATGAGAAGCAATAATTTAATGAGACAATTGTAGAGAATGTTTTTGTTAGAGAGCTGATGATGTTTTTGTTCTTGTATTGAACATCATATATCTTACAAAGTGAAAAGGATCCCCTTTATATATGGGGGGATCCCCAACATAGTACATGTGTAATTAATGCAAAGAGATATGACTGGTACAACCATTTAGTGCCACGGTACATGCCCGTACTATTTTGTGTACATTGTCAGCTTTATCCACATGCTTTCTGGAACTTCCCGCTTTCCCATAACATTCTTCGATGCTTTCCCTGCCCCGAGGTATATCAACTCCTCAGAATACTTCCTCGAGAGGTGCACCTCGGGGTTGAAATTCGGACTCTACGCCGATACAGCCGAGACCAATTCACTCGAAGTGCTAAAGAAACCCGAAAATCGGCCTTGCCCGGTTTCACCGTATACAAAATGCAAATGCACTTATAGAAAAATGAAGTAAAATATTATTAAACCTACATGTTGGTGTAAATAATAAGTTTGAATGATTAAGTAATCACAAAATAATTTAATGGATAATTATTAGATATTTATATAATAAAAATATAGAAAGAAATTAATTTAGAGCTTTTAAAATTTATAGAAAATTATAGAAAAATGCTTTTGTATAGGTTTGTAAACTAAATGATGATGTAAATATGTTATTTTGAAAGTATATATGCATTTTAAAAATATGAGGAAAAATTTGGGCATCAACAACATGTATATCTTGAGTCTCCACAACAATGCCCGAACGACTAGCTAACGATCCAAAAACACCGAAGTACATGGATCTGCACAAAGTGTGCAACAATAATAGTACGAGTACACTACATCGGTACCCAGTAAGTTCAAGACTAACATCGGTGGAGTAGAGACGAGGGACAGTCATTACACCTACTACACATAATAACTTGTACAAGTATAAATGTGATACTAACAGGAACAATAGCAATAAAAAGCTAAGCATGATAAAAATAAAAAAACATTCCTTGCAATAGGAAACTCAAAGCAACAATTAGCAATGAGGCACAAAAGGTAATAATGCCGTGGAATAAACTGAATATGGTTTAAATCCGATGAAACCAAGTAAGAAAAACAACAACAACTCAATAAGAACAAAATTCTTTCATTCAAGATCTATTCAAGAATTTCCCGAGGTACCAAGCCTTATAATCACAAATCACGTATCCCAATTCACGAACCCTTATCACTTGGCATCTTGTGCCCAAAAAACAAATCTCAATCGCACGTACAACTCACGTGTGAACACCCCGAAAATCCTCTCAATAATATTCATGTGTGACAAAATATAACAACACAATATAATGACTTCCACCACATGTGCCCATATATCACAACATTTCTTTAAAATAATTCCAATACCACAACCACACATAGCCGTTGGCTCAACAACACTGAGTACAACAATAAGAGCAACAATAACACCATAGTATGGCAAATAAATCAACACAAGAATTTCAAATGCAAAGAAAGTGAAGAACAAGCTCACAATGGAAGACATAACAAGTAAAAATCATTCCATATAAGAATAACTCTACAATGAGAGAGATAGTGTGTAACAACGATATCAAATAAGAAAGAATCAAGAATAAGAGAGATAACATATAACAATGACTTCAAATAAGAACAACTGAATAATAAGAGAGATAACATGTAACAATGATTTCAAATAAGAATAAGTTAACAAAGGAACATTTTATAACAATAACTTTAATTAAGGATGATCAACTACGCAAGAGATAACATGGAAATAAATGAGGTAACAACTTCAATTAGGGCATAGAATAGTATACTAGGTGATAAATGGTAGAACATGAACCAATCAACTTAAATTAAGACATGTAAGGTCAAGTTTAGAAATGGAGGATTCAAGATGATAAGAAAACTTCATTTTGCTGTAAAAAAAGAATCTAAGAGTCTACATGGTCTGATTTCCACATATAAGTCGTGTACGCACTCGTAACCTAGGGTACATGTCTTTAACATAGCTAAAACAGTGCAAACAACCCAATTCCTACGGGGTAGTTCCCCCACACAACTTTAGGCACGATACTTACCTCAAAAGCCCTCAATCAATACTTTAATATAGCTTTTCCTTTAAAATTCACCTCCGCTCAGCTCAAATCTAACAATAATCGACTTAGTAACATCAAATAATGCAAGAGAAATCATTTCCAATAAATAAAGCTAAGATATTTACACAATTTCTCAAAATTCAACCTCGGGCCCGCCCGGTCAAAACCCGGGTCCAAGGGTAGATTCCGACTACCCACAACCCCACGAGTCTATACATGTGTTTTGTTTCAATCCGAGTTCAATTGTCACGACCCAATTTTCCCTCCATTTGGTATCGTGATGTCACCTAGTCTTAGGGACTAGGTAAGCCTAACATCTTCTGAATAACAACAATAATAAAGTAACATCTAATAATGAAATTCCCTATACAAGTTTACCATTCCCAAAACCGATAGTACAAGTCATAAGCTGTACAGAGTTTTGCTACAAATTTCTAAATACAACTGTTTGAAATAAAGTAACCAGTGTGAATACGTAGCAGAAGGTGACTCTGAAGCCTGCGAATGCAACCACAGGTTTACCTTGAGTCTCCGCAGCAATAATCTGCGCAGCTAGCTAATGATTAGCTGACTTCAAAATATTTGGATCTACACAAAAATGTGAAGAAGTGTAGTATGAGTACTCCAGAGTAGTACCCAACAAGTATCGAGATTAACCTCAGTGGAGTAGTGACGAGGAACAATCAAGACACCTACTGGACTAAATAACTTGAACAAGTATAAGTATCAGAACAAAAGAGTATGATATCTACATAAAGACAATGCACAATGGAAAACAATAAGGTGTTTTTCAATAGGGAAGAAAAACAACAATTCTCAGCGAAATACCACAATAATGACACAGAGGAATGATAGGAAACTTGCTATATCCAAAACACACAAATAAAGAAAGGACAAGTAATAACTCCACAACAACGACTGCTTTCACATCTGATTTTAGTCAATAAACTCCATGAGGTACCAAACCTCGGGCTAATCACAACTCACGGGTCTCAATACCTGAACCCTAACACATGGCATATTGTGCCCTCGTTACACCTCATAACCGCACTGATGACTCACGTGTCAATTAGAGCCATTCTCACATAGAAGGCAAGTAACGGGGGAGTAATCTATACTCAACAATATCAAGAAAACCTTTTAACCGATAAGAGTGCTTAAATCAAGTATGCTTGGGCAAGTGTCCTAACATAGTGTCACGACCCAAATTGATGGGCCGCAACGGGCACCCGATACCTCACTCAACTGAGTACCAACATAACATATCTTTTCGTATCATGCTACCATAGGTAAATGAGACGGAAAGGCTGTCGTGGGATAACTAGAATAAAACACGTAATACCAACTTATACATAAGACATATGGGCCTATAAGACCAAAATGATGATCACTCGTACACTGAACATAGGCCGACAAGGCCAAACAATCTTTTACATACATGACATATATATCCAAGCCTATAAGAGTACATAAGTATCATAAAGGTTGGTATAAGGCCCTGCCATACTAAACAACACACGTCCAAATTATACTGACCAAATAAGCAACTCCAGAGCAAATAGAGCGCACCAACATCTTATGCTAAGCTGATAGCCTACTTGGAGGACTCTCGACCTATCTATCGAGACTTGCAGACATGAAAGTATGTAAAGAATGAAAATCAGTAAATAATAGACACGAGAGACACATGGAGTAAAAGACTCGACATGTAAGTCTGAATGGATCTATGAATCATTTAATACTTATAATGTCATGCATATGTGTATAAATATCATACCATGCATATATGCGTCCATAACATCATCAAGCCTCTGAGGGCATCCCATCATATCATATCGACCACTGTGGGGAAATCATCAATGTATACCATCTGATCAGGTGGTAGTGCGTATATAATGCTGTATATATATACACGTATATAATGTCATCTGGTCATGGTTCAACGTGCATGTATAAATGAATGAAATGCATAAGAAGTACGTTAATAAGATTTTTCAGAATGTCATAAGACCATTATACCTTTGATTAATATCATGAAGTAAACTTTAACAACTTATATATTTTTTGAGACCCATAAACAGATGATAGAATAATAGGACACATGGGGAATCAAGAACATAGGCATCTCTAGTATTTCTAAGAATAGAGTAATTTATGAAAGTTATGCATTTGCTCGTTTCGTTTGTATCATATGGATCATGCCAAAAAGGAAAGAAAGGATAGCCTTAACATACTTGAGCTGATTCTCTTGACAATACCTATAGCACATGTCTTTTGTGATAAAATACGCAACGACAAATCGAAGTAGGGGAAAATTCGTATGATATTTGTGAGAAAGATTGCACCGTACTCCTAAAAATTGCAAAATCTCATGCTATATAGTATAAAATGGTCTTCGTATGAAATGTTTTGAACCAACTACGTTGCTATTGCAATTCATGAACCTTGATGAAGCATTCCTTCTTAATTTAGTATATGAGAGCAAATTATTTTGGGTGAATTACAAAGATTATCTCAATCCTTTAGGTGTGGGCACCGCTAGGATGACTAAGCCACCAATCTTTTTTCATTTGCCACCTTATAACATGGACTTTAAGAGTCATAGGTTGGCTGCCACGTTAAGGCTTATCCAAAGCCTTAATTAATCACCAACTAATTCTTAATTAACTTGTTAATTCCTCCATTAACCAATAACCAATTAATTAATTATTTCCATAATTAATAATTATCTCAAATTACTTAAAATACTACTCAACTTTAAAAACACTTTATACATCCTACTATCATGGGCATGTGGTTACCTTGTATGGTACTAGTCCATAAATATCGGGTATTATAGCTCGGACCGTGTTTTATCCCAAATTGTCAAATTTTGACGAAACTCATTTTCTTCGCCTCTCACCGTAAAGAATTTACTTATCACTTGTTTGAAATAGCATAATACTTATAATCTCTAAATAATTTTGTCCTTGAACTGATATCAATCATCTTATGAAAAATTCAACGTAAAATACTAGAGGGTGTAACATCGTCGTAATATAATATTGCGAGGCGTAACATCATCGTAATATAATACTACGGATGTGAGCATGTAAGTTTTCACCTATTAAAAATACTCCTACAAAAATTAATAAATGAATTAATTTTATTATGGCTAGATTTTGTGTGAATTTCAGTGTTTATTTTTGAATTATTTGTGGTCATGGTCACATTTTGTCTTTTAAAATTTAGAAAAAATAAAATAAAATATTTAAAATTTCTTTATCATGCATAATCAGGTATTTGATTTAATTTAATAATTAGTTACACAATTCAATCATATTATTAGAAGAAAATTACAAAAAATCTATTCTTTCAGTAAATTTGGTATTAATTAATGGCTTTACTTTTAAAATTGACTCATTAGTGATTAAATTAAACCGTGTTAGAATTAATTAATATATTTTAGTGATTTAAGTAGGATTAAATTAAAATTGTTTTAGGATTATTGTGAATTTAAAGGTTTAAATTGGACTGGGCCAATTACACCCCAGGCCCAATCCCCTTCCTAATGCCAAAATACACCCCAAACCAATTTCCCCAACCGGTCCAAATCCCCTTTAAATAAAAATACCCTGTTTCCCCCCCTTCAAATCCCAACCGTTGGATCGTTTTAATCAAACGGTCCACAACTCAATTCCCCCTTCCTATATAACTGTCCAAACACACACCTATCCCCCCAAACACCCTCTTCACTCCCGTATATCCCAAAGTCCAAACCTTAGCCGCCTTAACTCCCCCCCACCAGCTCCGCCGACTTCCGCCGCCGGAAATAGTCTCACGGCGGCGGACCACCTCCAAATCGACCCAGATTTCTACTAGGCCATCTCCTCCTTACCCTCAACCCTAATCTCTCACCAATTTCCCCTGAAAAACTCTCAAACTCAACTAATTTCATATCTAAGAATTTGAAAATCCTAAAACCTAGTTCTAGACGACTTCAAGCAAACCCGTGGCTCCAACCTACGTGAGTAATTGCTCGTAACAATAGCAATCGATTCACGCTGTATCGACTCCCTTTTCAACTCGCCAGAGTTTGGCCAAGTCCCGACCAAAAGTCAACCTTATCCGGCCAAGACTGTTTTCGACCAGACTGGTACACTCCCTCTCTTATTTCCTTAATGAGTTGTGTGTTTAATTTAGTCACTTAGGTTTAGTCTTTTATTTTTCTTTTACTTAATGATTTTTAGACTGATTAGTTTAGGTTTCTGGAACGACCCGGCCAGTCATTCCTTGAGATTATCCCGTTTCCCATGTTTCTGCTTTATCATATGTTGTATTGGGTCGGTTGGTTGTGGTTCGGAGTGGTCGTGGTAAGAACAAAGACACTTAGTCTCTTAAATTGACTTAGTAGTTGGAAAAGTCTACTGGGAGTTGACTTATTAGTAAATGATCTCGGAATGTAGATTTTATGGCTTGTATAGGTTCGTTAGGTGATTTGGTACTTAGGAGTGTGCTCAGAATGAAGTTTTGATGTCCGGTGTAGAATTAGACTTGAATTGGGAAAAGTTATTTTTTGGCGATTTCCGATCGACAGGGAAAATAGGCTATCAGGGTCGGAATGGAATTCCGGGAGTTGGAACAGGTTTGTAATGTCATTTTGGATATGTGTGTAAATTTTCAAGTCAATCGAATGTGTTTAAGATGGTTTCGGCATCTATGGTGAAATTTAGAAATTTCAAAGTTCATAGGCTTGAATTTGATGTGATTTTGGTGTTTTTGCGTTGTTTTCGGTGTTTCGAAGGCTCGACTAAGTTTGAATGATATTATGCAATATGTTGATAGGTTTGGTTGAGGACTTGGGGGCCTTGGGTGTATTTCGAATGCTCAAACGGGCACTTTTGGTCTTTAGGAGATTGCTGGTTTTCCGGTGTTTTAGCAGCAGTGCTTTCTTCATTGTGATCGCATAGATTAAATTGAGGCAGGCAAATTTGTTATATGCGATCGCGTAATAAGGTTTGCGATCGCATAGGTTGGGCACTCTTGAGCAGTGCGGTCGCGTGGCTCCCTTTACGATCGCATTGGTGTTCTGAGGCGCATGAGAGGGATGGATGTTTGAGCTACGCGAACGCGTGTGTGGGTATGCGAACGCGTAGGGGTTTGGATTGTGCATCGCGAACGCGTAAGCTGCAAATGCGATCGCACTGAGATAATTGGGGGTAAGATTTTTGACTTTATAACTCGACTGTATGTTGTTTTCTAGGTAATTAAACCGGAAATTAGTTGGATTTAAACCCAAAATGGGGAGTTTAGGTGCATGAGAAATTGAGTCTTTAATTGAGTAATTGAAGGGGAAATTGTGGTCTGATTTCTGTGTTCTTGGTATGTATAGAATCGTGAGAGGATGAGGATTCTTGTGATGTAAATTTTATAGAATTCCGAGAGGTGGGCCCGGGGCTCGGGTTTCGCCAATTTCGAGAATTGTGCCTAAAATTGATAGTTTTCATTTCAGCCTTGTTCATTTAGCATATATTGATGATGTTAATCTGGTTTTGGTTAGATTCAGAGCAATCGGGAGCCGATTCGAGGGGAAAGAGCATCGCGGATTAGTATTTTGGCCCGGGTAGAGGTAAGTAATGGCTATAAATCTTGTCATGAGGGTATGAAACCCCAGACTTCGTGTTTTCTCACTATTTTGGAATGGCGCACATGTCTGATGACGAGTATGTGGCGTGCACTGGTTTTTGGATTGGACTTGGTCCTCTCCGCGACAACTATTGAGTTTCGTATTTTTATGCTAAGTCATAAGTTAATTGTGTTCTAAACATATTGCTATATTTTGGCTATAAGCCATGTTCGGGGCTTCATGCCGACTTGTTTAGACCCTTGGGGGTTTTTTTAACTGTTATTTTCCTCACTGTGTTGACTTATGATTTACACTCAGTCATGTTATGTTTAACTGATTTCGAAACTCAACCTTATTTACACTATTTTGAGATATAAAATGATGTTTTAGGTCGAGTACCCCATTTTTACTGATACGCCCGAGGGGATTTTGAGAGTTTCTAATTGAGTGAGGCAGAGAGCCTGATTGTGAGGATATGATATTCCACGAGGTGGCTTGATATTAGCGCTTGGGCTGAAGGAGCCCCTCCGGAGTCTGTACACACCCTTAGTGAGCGCAAGTACCTACTGAGTGCGAGTGCCGAGTGATGAGTGATTGGGAGGCATGAGTGACAGTGATTTTTCCCGAGGGGATGATATTGAGTGACTGTGAGGTATGCTGAGTGATGTTCTGCCCGAGGGGCAATTTATGATTCATGTTTTGGTCCGAGGGGCTACTTATGATTTATTTCATTTTACACTAAATCCTTCAGTTATTTTTATTTCTGAAACTGTTGGAAAACACCTTTTCCAAAGGATTTTACTGAAGTTGGTTTTAAAGGCATGTTTATTTCATATATATATATATATATTTGCTGGAAAGAAAGGCTATGCTTATTGTGAACTGATGATTTGATTTTATGTGTTTCTTACTGCTTAGACTTGATTTATTTCTATTACTACTGAGTTGGCGTACTCACGTTACTCCCTGCACCCCTGTGTGCAGATACAGGTGCTGGTACCGAGCGTTAGTCATCTC
Source organism: Nicotiana paniculata (assembly GCA_005239505.1). NCBI lineage: Eukaryota > Viridiplantae > Streptophyta > Magnoliopsida > Solanales > Solanaceae > Nicotiana > Nicotiana paniculata. Next base: position 130,308 of record ML321388.1, read on the forward strand.
TTTCCGTGCGGAGCCGGAGTCGGGACATAGAGGTAGCTGTTCAGCGTCTGCAGCATCTCTGTTTCCTTTTTCTTATTTTGTACCTAGTTCTTCATCCCGAGGTTTTGTATTATAATAGTATAATTTTTGGTATATTCCTTAGATGCTCATGAAATGTTGACTCTGGGTCTTGGGGATTGTTTTTGGACTGTTTAACTGTTTGTTTTGCTTAATGGATTCAGTAATTTTATATACGTTTTTTATGAAATTTCGAAAATGAGTTGGGATTTGGGAAAGAAACTGTAAATATGTGATTGTTGGCTAGCCTAGTTCCACGATAGGCTCCATCATGGCCGGTTTAGGATTTGGGGTCGTGACAAGTTGGTATCAGAGCCTAGGTTACATAGGACTCAACGGTCATGAGCAGGTTTAGTAGAGTCTTGCGGATCGGTATGGAGACGTCTGTACTTATCTTCGAGAGGCTGCGGAACCCTTAGGAACAATCTCATTTTTTCTTGAATTCTGTCGTGCCATTTTGTTGACTCTGGAAATCTAAACTTCTGTAGTTTCATTCTCTCACAGATGGTGAGGACTCGCGCTACTGATCAGGGTGATCAGCCACCAGCTAGACCAGCGAGAGGTCAAGGTCATGGTAGAGGTAGGGGACCAGCCCATGCAGCAACCGGGGCATTACCAGTTGATCCCCCTACTATTCAGGACCAGGTTCCCGCCGCAGATGCTCTAGCGGACAGGCTCAGGCACCGGCGGTGCCTATTGTTATTCCGGGTCCTCAGGAGACCTTGGCTCAAATCTTGACTGTGTGTACCACCCTTGCTCAGGCAGTTTCCGCTACTTCTCAGGCTGGGGGAGGCAGACAGACTCCAGTTGCCCGGACACCTGAGCAGGTTACTTAGGGCCATCAGACACCGGGAGCGGTTCCAGCCCAGCCGGTTGCTCCTGTTCGGGACTTCATGGTTCCAACTATGCCAGAGGAACGAGCAACGTGGACTAGAGAGATTTAGTAGACTTCAGCCTGACATTCAGTGGTGCTGAGGGCGAGGATGCCCCGGGTTTTCTGGATAAATGTCAGAGAATGCTACGTACTGCTAGGATTCTGGAGACCAGTGGGGTCTCGTTTGCTACTTTTCAATTTTCTGGTGCTGCTTTCACTTTGTGGGAGTCATTTCAGAGGTGTAGGCCTGGTGCTTCAGCACACCTCACCTGGAAAAAGTTCTCCACTATCTTGTTGGAGAAGTATGTACCCTAGTCTCATAGGGAGGAGCATCGCATGCATTTTGAGTAGCTGCATCATGGGGAGTTATCAGTGATGCAGTATGAGATGCAGTTTTCAGAGTTGGCTCGTCATGCCATCTAGTTGGTTCATACCAACAGGGAGAGGATTAAGAGGTTCGTGGATGGCCTCAGTTATCAGCTCTGCCTTTTTATGACTCGGGAGAGAGTATCAGATGCTACCTTCCAGCAGGTTGTTGATATTGCTCAAGATATTGAGTTGGTTCGCGGCCAGGAGCGGGAGGAGAGGGAGGACAAGAGGCCTCGTGGATCGGGTGGTTCTAGTGATGCTCTTTCCAGGGGCAGTTTCAGCATGGTAGAGGACGTTCAGTCAGGCCTCCTCAGTCAATCCTAGCCTATAGTGGTGTATCTTCGGGGCATGGTCCCCGCAGTTCTCAGTCAGGCCGTTCTTCATTGGGTGCCCTCCCAGCCTAGAGTGCAGCTCGAGCACCACCAATTCAGAGTTCCTCTATGCATGATTCTTCTAGTGGCCATTCTGGTGCCAGGGGTTTCTATCAGTCCCCGCCTCCAGCTCCAGTGAGTTGTTTTGAGTGCGAAGAGTTTGGGCACATGTGGAGGCAGTGTCCCCGTCGTTCTGGTGGTTCTTCTCAGCAGAGGGGCCAACCCTCAACTTTAGCTCCAGTTACTTCACCACCTGCCTAGACAGCCAGGGGTGGTAGTCAGTCAGGTAGAGGCTGCCCTAGAGGGGGAGGTCGAGCAGGTGGAAGTCAGGCCCGTATGTATGCGTTTCCAGTCATGCCAGATGCTATGGCCTCCGATGCAGTGATCGCAAGTATTGTCTCAGTCTGTCATCGAAATTTGTTGGCTTTATTTGACCCTGGTTCTACATATTCTTATGTCTCGTCATATTTTGCCCATTTCCTGGATAAGCCCCGTGAGTCTTTACTTACGTCTGTTCATGTGTCGACTCCAATGGGCGATACTATTGTTGTGGACCGTGTGTACCGATCGTATGTGATATCTATTGGGGGTCTGGAGAATCGAGTGGGCCTACTATTACTCAGCATGGTCGATTTTGATGTGATATTGGGCATGGATTGGTTATCTCCGTGTCATGTTGTCCTTGACTGTCACGCTAAGACCGGGACCTTAGTTATGCCAGGATGTCCGAGGGTTGAGTGGAGAGGTTCTTTGGAGTATGTGCCTAGCAGGGTGATTCCTACCTGAAGGCCCAGCGCATGGTTGAGAAGGGGTGTTTATCGTATCTGGCTTTTGTGAGGGATGTCAGTGGTGAGACTCCCGCTATTGATTTGGTTCGTGTGGTCCGTAACTATCCGGACGTGTTTCCTGCAGACTTGCCAGGCATGCCACCTGACAGGGACATTGATTTTGGTATTGACCTGATCAGGCACCCAACCTATTTCTATTCCACCTTATCGTATGGCACAAGCGGAGCTAAAGGAATTAAATGAGCAGCTCCAGGAATCCTTAGATAAGGGGTTCATTCGGCTTAGTGTGTCACCTTGGGGTGCACCTGTGTTGTTTGTAAAGAAGAAGGATGGTTCTATGCGTATGTGTATTGATTATCAGCAGCTAAACAAGGTTACCGTGAAGAACCGGTATCCCTTTCCTCGTATAGATGACTTGTTTGATTAGTTGCAGGGTGCCATGGTATTTTCCAAGATTGATTTGCATTCCGGCTATCATCAGTTGAGGCCTCAACAACCTTGATGCACTTGATGCACAATGTATTATGGCCTTATCTAGATTCTTTTGTCATCATGTTTATTGACGATATCTCGGTGTATTCCCAATCTCGGGTGGATCATGAGCAGCATTTGGGAGTTATGCTTCGGACCTTGAGGGAGAAGAAGTTGTATGCAAAACTTTCGAAGTGTGAGTTTTGGCTTGATTCAGTAGCGTTCTTTGGGCACGTGGTGTCCAGTGAGGGTATTGAGGTTGATCCGAAAAAGATAGAGGTGGTTCAGAGCTAGCCTAGACCGTCATCAGCTACCAAGATTTGCAGCTTCCTTGGTTTGGCAGGGTACTATCACCGTTTTGTAGAGGGATTTTCATCTATTGCGGCACCTATGACAAAACTGACCCAGAAGGGTGCTTAGTTCAGGTGGACTGAGGAGTGTGAGGAGAGCTTTCAGAAGCTCAAGTCAGCTTTGACTACAACTCCGGTGTTGGTTTTGCCTACGGGTTCAGGTTCTTATACAATTTACTTTGATGCCTCAAGAGTTGGCCTTGGAGCGGTTTTGATGCAGGATGATAGGGTGATTGCCTACGCGTCCAGATAGTTGAAGGTGTACGAGAAGAATTATATAGCGCACGATCTTCAGCTACCAGCTATTGTCCACGCCTTGAAGATTTTGCGTCATTATTTGTATGAAGTGCATTGTGAGATTTTCACTGATCACTATAGTTTGCAGCATCTGCTTAAGCAGAAGGATCTGAATTTGCGTCAGAGGCGGTGGTTGGAGCTTCTCAAGGATTATGACCTCAATATTTCATATCATTTGGGGAAGGCCAATGTAGTGGCCGATGCCCTGAGACGCAAAGCGGAGAGTTTTGGGGAGTCTAGCCAACCTTCCAGTAGCAGAGCGGCCATTAGCACTTGACGTTCATGCTTTAGCGGGTCAGTTGGTGAGATTGGATCTATCAGATCCCCTGCGGGTATTGGCTTGTGTAGCGTCCAGGTCTTCTCTTTATGATAAGAGTAGAGCACGCCATCCACACTTGCTCGTTCTTCAGGACAGGATCCGTCGCAGTGATGCCAGGGATGTGGTTATTGGTGATGATGGGGTCATGAGGATGCAGGGGCAGATTTGCATGCCCAATGTGGATGGACTTCGAGATTTGATTCTAGCTGAGGCCCATAGTTCGTGGTATTCCATCTATTTGGGTGCCGCAAAGATATATCAGGAACTGAGACAATATTATTGGTGGAGGCAGATGAAGAGGGATATTGTTGAGTTCGTGGCTCGGTGTCTCAACTGTCAGCAGGTCAAGTATGAGCACCAGAGACTGGGTGGCGTGCTTCAGAGATTAGAAATTTCGTAGTGGAAGTGGGAGCGGATCACCATGGACTTCGTAGTTGGGCTTCCACGGACTTCGAGGAGATTTGATGCTATATAGGTTGTTGTGGATCGGCTGACCAAGTCCGCACACTTCATTCCTGTTGGTACTACTTATTCTTCGGAGCGGTTAGCCGAGATTTATATCAGGGAGATTGTCCGATTGCATGGGGTTCCAGTTTCTATCATTTCTTACAAAGGTACTCAATTCACATCACAGTTTTGGAGGGCCGTGCAGAAGGAGTTAGGTACTCAGGTCGAGTTGAGCACAACGTTTCATCCTGTGTCATTGATTTTTGGGGTTCATGGGACAAGTTTCTGCCATTCGCGGAGTTTTCATATAATAATAATTATCAGTCGAGTATCCAGACGACTCCGTATGAGGCTTTATATGGTAGGAGGTGCAGATCTCCGATTGGTTGCTTCGAGCCGGGCGAGGCTAGGCTATTGGGAACAGACTTGGTTCAGGATGTATTGGGTAAGGTGAAGTTGATTTAGGAGCGGCTTCGCACGACGAGGCCTAGGCAGAAGAGTTATGCGAACCGAAAGGTCCGAGATATGTCTTTCATGGTTAGGGAGAAGGTGTTGCTGAAGGTGTCACCTATGAAGGGTTCCCGGTTCATTGGGCCATTTGAGGTGCTTCAGAGGATTGGGGAGGTCTCTTATAGGCTTTCCATGCCTCCGAACTTATCGAGTATTCATCCGGTGTTCCATGTTTAGATGCTCCGAAAGTATTTTGGTAATCAGTCTCATGTTTTGGACTTCAGCACGGTTCAGCTCGAGGGTGATATGTCATATGAGGTGGAGCCAGTGGCTAATATGGGTCGTCAGGTCAGGAAGCTGAGGTCTAAGGATATAACATCAGTGAAGGTTCAGTGGAAAGGACAACTGGTGGAGGATTCCACCTGGGAGACCGAGCGGGAGATGCGGAGCAGATATCCTCACTTATTCGAGACTCCAGGTATGTTTCTAGACCCGTTCGAGGACGAACGTTTGTTGAAAAGGGGGAGGATGTAACGATCCGGTCGGTCGTTCCGTGAGATTAGCCCTGTTTCCCCCATTTCTGCTTTATCATATGTTTCTTAGCCTATTTATGTTGTATTGGGTCGGTTTGTTTGGGTTCGGAGTGGTCGTGGCGAGAACTGAGACACTTAGTCTCTTAAATTAGCTTAATAGTTGAAAAACTCAACTGGGAGTTGACTTATTGTTAAACGATATCGGAATGTAGATTTTATGGCTTGGATAGCTTCGTTAGGTGATTTGGGACTTAAGAGTGTGCTCATAATGAAGTTTTGATGTCCGGTGTAGAATTAGGCTTGAATTGGCGAAAGTTAGTTTTTTGTGATTTCCGGTAGACAGGGAAAAATAGGCTATCGGGGTCGGAATGGAATTCCGGGAGTTGGAGCAGGTTCATAATGTCATTTTTGATATGTGTGCAAATTTTCAGGTCAGTCGGATGTGTTTTGGATGGTTTTAGCATCTTTGGTGAAATTTAGAAATTTCAAAGTTCATACGCATGAATTTGATGTGATTATGGTGTTTTTGCGCTGTTTTCAGTTTTTCGAAGGCTCGACTAAGTTTTGATGATGTTATGGGATATGTTTTGGTAGGTTTGGTTGTCCTGGGGGCCTTGGGTGTATTTCGGATGCTCAAACGGGCACTTTTGGTCTTTGGGAGATTGCTGATTTTCTGGTGTTTTAGCAATAGTGGTTTCTTCATTGCGATCACGTGAGTTCACCCGTGATCGCTAGATTAAAGGTTGAGGCAGGCAAATTTGTTCTATGCGATCGCGTAATAAGGTTTGTGATAGGTTGGGCAGTCTTGAGCAGTGCGGTCGTGTGGCTCCTTGTGCGATCGCATAGGTGTTCTGAGGCGCGTGAGAGGGATAGATGTTTGAGCTATGCGAACGCGTGTGTGGGTATGCCGAACACATAGAGTGGGTTTAGACTGTGCATCGCAAACGCATAGCTGGAAACGCGATCGCACTAAGGTAATTATGGGCACCTGGGCAGAATGTTTAAATAGCCATGTTCGCGAATTTTAGGCCACTATTCACCATTTGTGGATGTATTTGAAGCTTTGGAGAGAGTTTAAAGAGGGAATCAAAGGGGAAACACTTGGAGGTAAGATTTTTGACTTTGTAACTCGATTCTATGTTGTATTCTAAGTAATTAAACCGGAAATTAGTTGGATTTAAACACAAAATTGGGGAGGTTAGGTGCATGAGAAATTGGGACTTTAATTGAGTAATTGAAGGGGCATTGTGGTCCAATTTGAGTGTTCTTGATATGTATAGAATCGTGGGAGGATGAGATTTCTTGTGATGTAAATTTATAGAATTCCAAGACGTGGTCCCAGGGCTCGGGTTTGGTTAATTTCGAGAATTGTGCCTAAAATTGATAGTTTTCGTTTGAGCATTGTTCATTTAGCGTATATCGATGATGTTAATCTGGTTTTGGTTATATTCGGAGTAATCGGGAGCCGATTCGAGGGGCAAGAGCATCGCGGATTAGTATTTGTCCCTGGTGGAGGTAAGTAATGGCTATAAATCTTGTCCTGAGGGTATGAAACCCCGGACTTCGTGTTTCCTCACTATTTTGGAATGGCGAACATGTCGGATGACGAGTATGTGGTGTGCACTGATCTTTGGATTGGACTTGGTCCTCTCCGCGGCAACTATTGAGTTACATATTTTTAATCTAAATCATAAGTTAAATTGTGTTCTAAAACTATTGCTGTATTTGGGCTATAAGCCATGTTTGGGGCCTCGTGCCGACTTGTTTAGACCCCTTGGGGGGGGGGGGGTTTACAATTATTTTCCTCACTGTGTTGACTTATGATTTATACTCATTCATGTTATGTTTACATGATTTCGAAACTCAGCCTTATTTAAACTATTTTGAGATATAAAATGATGTTTTGGGTCGAGTACCCCATTTTTACTGATACGCCCGAGGGTTTTTTGAGAGTTTCTGACTGAGTGAGGCCGAGGACTTGATTGTGAGGATATGATATGCCACGAGGTGGCTTGATATTAGCGCTTGGGCTGAAGGAGCCCTCCGGAGTGTGTACACAACCCTAGTTAGCGCAGGTACCTATTGATTGCGAGTGTCGAGTGCCGAGTGACGAGTGATTGGGAGGCATGAGTGACAGTGAGGTTTCCTGAGGGGCTAATGCTGAGTGACTGTGAGGTATGCTTAGTGATGTTCTGCCCGATGGGCGATTTATGATTCGTGTTTTGGCCCGAGGGGCTACTTATGATTTATTTCATTTTACACTAAATCCTTCGATTATTTTTATTCTGAAACTGTTGAAAAACATATTTTTCAAATGATTTTACTGAAGTTGGCTTTTAAGGCATGTTGATTTCATATATATATATGTATATATTGTTGGAAAGAAAGACTATACTTATTGTGAACTGATGATTTGGTTTTATGTGTTTCTTACTACTTAGACTTGATTTATTTCCATTACTACTGAGTTGGCGTACTCACATTACTCCCTGCACCCCTGTGTGCAGATACAAGTGCTGGTACCGAGCGTTAGTCATCTCTTTCGTGCGGAGTCATAGTCGGGACATAGAGTAGCTGTTCAGCGTCCACATCATCTCTGTTTCTCTTTTCTTATTTTGTACCTAGTTCTTCGTCCCGAGGTTTTGTATTATAATAGTAGAATTTTTGGTATATTCCTTAGATGCGTGTGATATGTTGACTCCGGGTCTTGGGGATGGTTTTTGGATTGTTTAACTATTTGTTTTGCTTAATGGATTCAGTAATTTTATATACGTTTATGAAATGTTGAAAATGAGTTGGGATTTTGGAAAGATACTGTAAATATGTGATTGTTGGCTAGCCTAGTTCCACGATAGGCGCCATCACGGCCGGTTTAGGATTTGGGGTCGTGACAGTTTCATATATTTTTATTTCTCTTTTATTAAATGTTGTTTTTTATTTTAGTTATAGGTTTAAGTGTTGATTTTTTATTTTAGTTTTTAGTTTAGGTTTTCAGATTTTTCTTGGACTATTTCTTCTTCTGAAATAATCTATTAGTTATTTATGTGTATTAATTAACTAATTTCCATCATAGTTTAATCGCATGTCTTAGGATGATTTGAAATTAGTTACATAGGTTTAATTTCCAGTGAGGGTTGATTGATTCTTGGTAGTGATTTTAGGTTTTCCTATCTGTTTATTTCTCTTATTATTTTTCATTGTGAACATTCGATTAATCACTGATTTGTGTTAATTAGATAATTTCAAGTATAGTTAGTCATACATGATTAGGGTTATTTGAATTTGATTTCTGATTTATGTGACCTAGGTTTATTTTCTAATTTTTTGTTGTCTAATTCCACACTGTTAGCCTAGGGTCTGATGTTACTGTTCCTGCTGTTAGCTCATAATATGTGCTAACTGTTTGTGAGAGTTCACTTCCCGACCTAATAAGTCGATCCTGAATTGTTAAGTAATTGTGTGTGTTTAAAAATTGAATTCTGACTTTTGTTAGTTAATGGAATGTTAGTTGTACATGATTAGTTAGTAAGCTAATGATCTTTCCTCTTCCCTGTACATTATGTTAAAAGTAAAGGCTTAACTCCTAATTTAGGATAATTAATTAAGTCTAATAGCTTAGTTAATCACACATGTTAGGATCACTTGAATTAGTTTGGTCTAGGTCCTGAAAATGACTCACTTAGGTTCAATTGTTAATCTTTGTTTAGGTTTGTCCCCATTACTTTTGAAAAAGTTCAAAATTCAGCTTCTTCATTAGTGTTAGTTAATAAGCATAATTACCTAATTAGATAAAATTAGTCAACTTAATTATCAACTTAGCTTAATACAAGTTGTTTTGAGTTACCTAATTTCAGGAACTCCTTAACAACTGATCTTTGGCAATGGAGACCCAATTAGTTCGGCCCAAAACTGGCTAACTATGGTGGCCCAGGCCTTGGATCAGGAAAGGGTAATTACAGGGGTGTTGTAGGGTATTTTAGGAATTCCAATTAGAGCATCTTAGCTGTAACAACCTAAGAAACTTCTAGAATGAAGATAAAAGATCAAAAAATAAAATAAGAAAGATAATTAAATCAGAATTTCAGGGTAAACAATAAAATTTCAGAAGTAAAAGGGGTGTAAAAATAGAAGAAGTTTCTAAAAAATGTACAGTTGTCCTAACAGTTACAAAAAAAATGCTAAAAATAGGATAAGGAGGACAGTTGTAGCAGGGCTGTTTAAAAACTGTACTATTTTTCAGAATTAGGACAAGGAATATTCCTAAAATATGCCCATCCTAGTAAGCCTATATATAGGCACTATTATGCTGGAAATAGACACACATTATATAGATATACCTTCTGAAAACACTGCAGATCACTCTCATAGAATACACCCTCTGAAAAACACTACATACTCTAAAAAATACTCATAGAAGACTCATAGGTTCATCACTCTAAAAAATATACAAACAATCTAAAAAATACTAAAATGGACACAAAAACACTTTGAAGGGAAGATTCAGGGGTTCTTCTGTTCATTTCTACTAATTTCGAACCAAAAAATTTCTGAAAACTCCTTCTATTATGGCGAGAAAAATCTAGTTTCAGTGTCTTGTTTAGTTCTAGGTTTTTACTGTGGATTTCTGGGTGAAACTGGTTTTATCTTGGCTAGTTTTCTGGGTGTTATCACATTGGGTTGTTTCTGCGTTTTATTGATCCTTCTGTTTTCGAACTTTATTTGGTCTTTTCTTGCTGTTTTTTCTTTAAAGGTACATAACCACTGTTTACCTTGGCCTAAATCTCTGTTTCATGTCTATATTTACTTGTGTGTAGTTGCATAATTCAGTTATATTTGTTAGTTTATATATGTTTTTCAGCAACTCTCCTATATCAATGACTTGGTTGTTTCTGTTAGCATGAATGTGTTTGTCACGACCCAAAATCCTAACTCAGGTCATGATGGCGCCCAACCGCGGGGTCGAGAAAGCCAACACTCAATTTACTAAGGGTTCTTTCTTATTTGATTAAACATTTCAACATATACCAAGTTTTAAAGCATAAAATAAAAATTGAAAATGATAATTAGCCAGTTTTAATCAAAAGCGGTCATAAGGAGGCGTGAGCCAATATATATAGAGACCCGTAATCCTTAATAACTACCATGTGTGGGCCACAAACTAGTGTCACAAGTCCTACGGTCATACTAACAGAATATAAAAAAGATATAATATGCAGTCCCACTATCTGAAAGAAATAGACGAGAAATAAGCAAAAGAAACTCCATGGTGCTGCCGAGGATCGTCAGGAGAAGCAGCTCACCGTGAAGTCAGGTCCAACTATAATCAGAATCGAACTCCGGTCTAATAACCAGATGCACCAGCCTCTGAACCTGTACAATTAAGTACAGAAGCGTATCATGAGTACATAAAAAAATATGTACCCAGTGAGTATCCCGCCTAACCTCGAAGAAGTAGTGAGGAGAGGTCGACTTGACACTCACTAAGGTCCAACAAAATGATTAAACAAGATATGATATCAGTAATAGTCATACGAAGATGATAAAAACAGTGAACATTAAAGATAACTGTAATTCAAATAAATACAGGAAGTAAATAAACAATTACTACTTCATTTTTCCTTTTTAAAATATCTGCCCACTCAATATCCATAAAAAAATCATTAACAATTTAGCATGCGCATACAGGATAAGGACAACTGGCCTGAGCCATCATAAATAATCATATATGTGCACTGCCGAGGGTCGAACGGCCCGAACCATAATGTATCTTTCAATCTCACCGCGGCGTACGGCCCGCTCCCATGAGAGTGGGGAAAATAACACTCAGCTCGCGGAATGTAAATTGTGAAGCGGTCACATGCACACACAATCCACACAATATTCTTCATAAATTACTTTTCAGTGAACAGTTCCTTTAAAATTTCTCAAATTCCATGATCACAGGGAAACAAGCCGCATGTAACATTAATTCATCAAGCATATAGTTCATTTCAAGGAAAAACACAAGGCATGGTGTATGCCTAACTACCCGGACATAACAATAATAGTCGCTACGTACGAACTCTCGTCACTTTGTCCGTATGTAGCCCCCACAAATATTAGCACATAATCCATTTAAATCACCTAGGGCGACAGTTTCCTCTTACAAGGTTAGAAAGAAGACTCACCCCCCGTCGAACCTACTCCCCGGGTCAACAATGCGCTCGAAACTCCGAACTCGTCTCCCAAGGACTCGAAACTAATCAAACGTTACATAAATATATAAAATTATACTCAAAGCATGGAATTATCCTACTTATTTTAGTCAATTCATCATTCTTGAAGAAATCCCAAAATCCACCCCCGGGCCTGCATGCTCGGATTCCGAAAATCCTCGAATGAAATACTCACCCATAATCTAAAGATTGTTAATATATGATTTTTGTATGATTTCATAGCCAATTCACGGGTAATTCTCTAAATTCTCGAAAGCCCTAGGTTACTACTCAATTCCTTGATTTTCACTAATTAAGTAGTTAATTTAACTAGTAATTCATGTATTAAACTAATACTAGGGTAGAATTTACTTACCTTATCAGTAGCTAGGTGGATTTGCTCTTTCCCAATCTCTAGGTCGACAATGGTGGAAGAAAAATGGAGGCAATGAACATTTCCCGTGCTTTAAAAGAACACACTGCCTATGGTGGTTCCGTACCTGCGGCTCAAGGACCGCACCTGCAAGAAATAGCTCGCACCTGCGGAATATGGGACAAGGGCCTGGGCTCGCACCTGCGGGCAGGAGTCTACGCCTGCAGCTCTGCACCTGCGAGAAAGGGCCTACACCTTCGAGAACTAGGCATCCCATCTGCGGTCCCGCACCTATGACTCGGCAACCGCACCCGTGGTCACACTAGATCAGGTGCACCATCAACTGTTTCAGCTGGTTTTTTGGCCTTGTTTTGTTCCCGAGAGGCACCCGGGCCCACCCGATCCCCCGTCCAAATATACCAACAAGTCCCAAATCATAACACAGACTCGCTCGAGCCTTCGGAACACTCAAAACAACGCAAAAACTCAAAATCACACCTCAAAACCCGTAGAGTCAAAACTTAAGAACTTCAAGTTCTTGAATTCGATATCAATGCGCCGAACCGACCTATACTAATCGGAATGACACCAAATTTTGCAGGCAAGCCATAAATGACATAAAGGAACTATTCTCGGTCTCGAAATTCAGTTCGGACCTTGATAACAAAAAAACACGTCCCAAACCACAATATGAACTTAGGAAACTCTTATTTCGATATTGGCCGCCGAAACGCTCCCGAGTCATCCAAATCCCATTCCGAACATACGCCCAAGTCTGAAATCAGCATATGAAGCTATCAGAACCGTCGAAACTCGATTCCGAGGTCGTTCACTCAAAATGCTGGCCGAAGTCAAACTTGGCCAAAAAGGCCAATCTTGAGGAACTAAATGTTCCTTTACTGCTCTACACACTTCTGAATCCCGGACCACCCGCCCCCCGCGAGTCATAAATCACAATAAACCGCTATGAGAAGTTTAATTATGGGGGAACGGGGTCCGATAACACAAAATGACTGGCCGGGTCGTTACATCCTCCACCTCTTAAACAGCGTTCATCCTCGAACGGGTCTAGAATCATACTTGAAGTGTTGAATAAGTGCGGATATCTGCTCCGCATGTCTTCCTCGGACTCCCAGGTCGCTTCCTCGACTGGTTGGCCCCTCCGTTGGACATTCACCGTAGAAACTCTCTTGGACCTCAACTGGCAATCCTGTCTATCAATAATAGCAACTGGCTCCTCCTTGTAGCCGAACCTCTCATCCAACTGAATAGTGCTGAAATGAACCACGTGAGAGAAGTCAGCATGGTACCGCCGGAGCATGGATACATGAAAGAGCGGATGAACTCCTGATAAACTGGGAGGTAAAGCTAGCTCATAAGCAACCTCCCAAACATGCCTCAACACCTCGAAGGGACCTATAAACATCGGGCTCAGCTTGCCCTTCTTCCCGAACCTCATAATACCCTTCATCAGCGAGACCTTCAACAGAACCTTGTCTCCCTCCATAAATGATACATCACGCGCCCTCTGATCTGCATAACTCTTCTCTCTGGACTGTGCTGTGCGGAGCCTCACCTGAATCAACTTCACCCACTCCAAAGCATCTCTCACCAGGTCGGTGCCATTTAACTTAGCCTTGCCAGGCTTAAACCACTCGATAGGAGAACGGCCAACCATACAAAGCCTCAAATGGAGCCATCTCGATGTTGCACTGATAACTATTATTGTAAGCAAACTCGGTCAAAGGCAAGAACTGGTCCCATTGACCTCCGAAGTCAATCACACATGCCCTGAGCATGTCCTCCAATATCTGAACTGTACGCTCCGAATGGTCATCAGTCTGAGGGTGAAATGATGTGCTGAGGTATATGGCTAACATCTCACTATGCAATGCTCTCCTGAAGTGCGAGGTGAACTGAGGACCTCGATCTGATATAATGGACACCGGCACACTGTGCAACCGAACTATCTCCCGAATGTAGATATGTGCCAACCTCTCAGAAGTATATGTAGTAGCCACTGAAGTATATGTAGTAGCCACTGGAACGAAATGCGCCGATTTGGTCAATCTATCCACAATGACCCAAACCGCGTCAACCTTTCGTATAGTCCGAGGCAACCCAACCACGAAGTCCATAGTGATGCGTTACCACTTCCACCCCGACATGGGCATCTGCTGAAGTAGGCCTCCTGGCCTCTGGTGCTCGTACTTAACCTGCTAGCAATTAAGACACCTGCCACATATTCCACAATGTCCTTCTTCATCAGCCTCCACCAGTAATGCTGCTTCAAATCACGATACATCTTCGTAGCACCAGGATGAACAGAATATCGAGAACTGTGTGCCTCCTCTAGAATCCTTCCTCTCAGGCCATCGATGTTAGGAACATATAAACAACCCTGAAGTCTCAGAACACCCTCCTCGCCAATAGTAACCTCCTTGGCACCACCCTTAACCACCGTCTCCCGTAGCTCTTCCAAGTATGGATTACCAAACTGCGGAGCCTTAATCTCTCCAATAACGAAGACTGAGCAACCACATGTGCTAAAACCTGGTGAGGCTCTAAAAGGTCTAACCTCACCAGGCGATTAGCCAAGGACTGAATGTCCAAGGCTAGAGGTCTCTCCTCTGCTGCAATATAAGCCAAGCTACCCATACTCTCTACCTTCCTGCTCAAGGCATCTGCTACCACATTTGCCTTACCCGATGATAAAGAATGGTGATACAATAATCCTTCAACAACTCAAGCCATCTGCACTGCCTCAAATTAAGATCCCTCTGCTTAAACAAGTGCTGCAAGCTGCGGTGGTCTGTAAAAACCTCACAGGACACCCTATACAAGTAGTGCCTCCAAATCTTAAGAGCATGAACAATCGCCGCCAACTCTAAATCGTGCACAGGGTAATTCTTCTCATGAACCTTAGCTAGCGCGAAGCATAAGCAATAAATCTCCCTTCGTGCATCAACACACATCCCAAACCAACGCGCGAAGCGTTGCAATACACTGTATACATCCCCGAACCAGAAGGAAATATCAGAACTGCTGTTGACGTTAATGATGTCTTGAGCTTCTGAATGCTCGCCTCACACTTGTCGGACCATCGAAACGGGGCATTCTTCTTAGTCAATCTAGTCAATGGAGCTGCAATAGAAGAGAACCCCTCCACAAATCGGCGGTAATAGCCTACTAGGCCCAAAAATCTCCTGATCTCTGTAGCTAAAGCAGGACACGGCCAACTCTGAACTGCCTCAATCTTCTAAGGATCAACCTTGATACCCTCTCCGGATACCACATACCCCGAAAATGCCACAAAATCCAACCAGAACTCGCACTTGGAGAACTTAGCATAGCTTCTGTTCTCGCAAAGTCTGGAGCACAACTCTCAAATGTTGCTCGTGCTCCCCCAGGCTACGTGAGTAAATCAAAATGTCATCAATGAAAACAATGACAAAGGAGTCAATATACGGCCTGAACACCTTATTCATCAAGTCCATAAATGATGTTGGGACATTAGTCAATCCAAAGGACATCACAAGGAACTCATAATGGCCATACCTCGTACGAAAAGTAGTCTTCGGAACATCTGAGGCCCGAATCCTCAAATGATGATATCCTGATCTCAAATAAATCATAGAAAACACCCGAGCACCCTGCAACTGATCAAACAAATCATCGATGCACGGCAAAGGGTACTTGTTCTTAATGGTGACCTTGTTCAACTGGCGGTAATGAATACACATCCGCATAGACCCATCCTTCTTCCTCACGAATAGAACCGGAGCACCCAACGACGATACACTCGGTCTGATGAACCCCTTAGCCAACAACTTCTCAAGCTGCTCCTTCAATTCCTTCAACTCCTTCGGAGCCATACGGTACAGGGGAATGGAAATAGGCTGAGTGCGTGGAGCTACATCAATGCAGAAATCAATATCACGATCTGGAGGCATGCCCGAAAGGTCTGAAGGAAATACATCAGGAAACTCTCGAACAACTGGTACTGAATCAATCGTCGGAGACTCGGCAGTGGTGTCTCACACATAAGCAAGATAGGCCAGACAACCGTTCTTGACCATATGTCGAGCCTTCAGGAATGAAATAACCCGACTGGTTGCACTAACTGAGGAACCTCTCCACTCCAGCCTAGGCAACTCGAGCATGGCTAAAGTAACTGTCTTGGCATGGCAATCTATGACATGATAAGGAGATACCCAATCCATGCCTAAAATCACCTCTAAATCAACCATGTCAAGCAATAAGAGATATGCTCGAGTCTCGAACCCGCAGAATGTAACCACACAGGACCGGTAAACCGGTCCACCACCACATAATCGCCCACAGGAGTGGACACATATATAAGAGAACCCAAAGACTCATGAGGAACGTCCAGAAAATGAGCAAATAAGACCGAAACATAGGAATAGGTGGATCCTGGATAAAATAACACTGATGCCTCTCTACCACATACTGATATAATACATGTGATCACGGCGTCTGAGGCCACTGCATCTGATCTGGCCAGAACAGCATAGAATCTGGCTGGAGCATCGGAGCCAGAATGAACAGGAGTTGACTGACCTCTCCCTGACTGGCCTCCACCTCTAGGACGACCCATGCCGACCTGTCCCCCACCACTAGGTGGCCTGACGGTTGGTGCTGGACCCATAGGCTGATAACCCTGCTGCATTGCTTTGCCCTGAAACCTGGGACAATGTCTCTTCATATGAACTGGATCCCCACACTCATAACAACCTCCAGGTATCATAGCCTGCTGCCCCGAAGAGGAACTCTGAATAGTCGGAGAGTGATGTGTACTCTCTAGCATATCACTGAAGTAGGGACTAGGGGATCTTGGATAACTGGAATAACCACTGGGTGAACTCTGAATGGCTGGAGGGCGGTAGGAACGCTCTGGCATGGCGCTGAAATGTGGCCTCACTGGAACACATCAGGGAGGTGGTTGGGGTGCTAAATATGGAGGCCTGCTGGGCTGACCTCTACCGAACTGACCTCTTCCCCTAACTGGGGCACCTCTGAAAAGTCTGGAGAATCTGGCTCTCTTGTCCTCTGACCCTGCTCTCTGCCTCTAGATCGATATCCCTCAATCCGACAAGCTATCTCAACCACCAGCTATTAGGGAGTCCCCATCTCCACCACTCGGGCCATGTTGGCCCTAATACCTGAATGTAGCCCCGCTACAAATCACCGAACTCTCTCGGAATCAGTAGGTAATATCATGAGTGCGTGGGGAGACAACTCTAAAAATCTAGCCTCATAATCTGTCACTGACATATGTCCCTACTCCAGCTGCTCGAACTAATACCACAACTCTTCCATCTTAGAGGGTGGGATATACCTGTCTAGAAACATCTGAGTGAACTGCTCCGAAGTGATAGGAGGAGAATCTGCTGGCCTGCTGAGAATATAGGACGGCCACAATCTGCTAGCTCTGCCCTCTAACTAGAAGGTAGTGAAGTCCACTCCATGGGACTCTAATATCCTCATATTGTGCAGCATGTCCCTGCACCTGCCAACAAAATCCTGGGCATCCTTGCCTCGCTAGCCCCCGAAGACTGGAGGGTGCAATTGAGTCCATCTATCCAATAACTTATGCGGACCACCGTCCGCAACTGGACTGGGCTAAGGTGCTGCTGCTACAGGCTGGATCCCACCCATGGGCAATGTAGCCGGGGTATGATGTAATGTTGCTGCCTAACCTGCGGCCTGGGTGGTAGGAGTCTAGGCCCCCCTCATGCCTGAGATGTGGCAGGATCTGCTGGAAATAAACCATCCTGGGACATAGTGTCCATAAACCGCATCATACGGCCCATGATCTCCTCGAAGCCTGGCGCCGTCATAAAGTCCACTAGAGCAACATCTGCTGGGGGCACCTCACCCTGCTCCTCTATAGTAGGATCCTCTAGTGGTGGTGCAACTGGGATAGCTGTAGGACGCCCTCGTCCCCTACCTCGGGTCGGTGCCCTCCCCCAGCCTCTGCCACAGCCTCGGACAATAGGGGTAGCGGCTCCTCCCGGGTCCGGAACATCGGATGCACGCGTCCTCACCATCTATGAGAGAATAGAAGAATGAGATTTAGTAAACCATCGACTGCACGATAGAATAAAAATAAGGAGAGGTTTCCTAACACCCTATAACCTCCTAAAGATAAGTACAGACGTCTCCGTACCAATCCACAAGACTCTACTGGGTTTGCCCGTGACTCATGAGACTTATGTGAACCTAGAGCTCTGCTACCATGTTGTCACGACCCAAAATCCTAAATCAGGTCGTGATGGCGCCCAACCGCGGGGTCGGGCAAGCCAACACTCAATTTACTAAGGGTTCTTTCTTATTTGATTAAACATTTCAACATATACCAAGTTTTAAAGCTTAAACCATAAATCAAAAAGGATAATTAGCCAGTTTTAATCAATAGCGGTCATAAGGAGGCGTGAGCCAATATATATACAAACCCGTAATCCATAATTACACCCACATGTGTGCCAGGAACTAGTGTCACAAGTACTACGGGCATACTAACAGAATAGACAAAAGATATAATATACAGTCCCATTGTCTGAAAGAAATAGACGGAAAATAAGCAAAAAAAAACTCCATGGTGCTACCGAGGATCGTCAGGAGAAGCAGCTCACCGTGAAGTCAGGTCCACCTATAATCAGAATCGAGCTCTGGTCTGATAACCAGATGCACCGGCCTCAGAACCTGTACAATTAAGTACAAAAGTGTAGCATGAGTATATAAAAAAATATTTACCCAGTGAGTATCCCGCCTAACCTCGAAGAAGTAGTGACGAGAGGTCGACTTGACACTCACTAAGGTCCAACAAAATGATTGAACAAGATATGATATCAATAATAGGCAAACAAGGATGATAAAAACAGTAAACATTAAAGATAACTGTAATTCAAATTAATACTAGAAGTAAATAAACAATTACTACATTTTTCCTTTTTAAGATATCTGCCCACTCAATATCCATAAAAAAAATCATTAACAATTTAGCATGCGCATACATGATAAGGACAACCAGCCTGAGCCATCATAATAATCATATATGTGCATTGTCGATGGTCGAACGGTCTAAACCGTAATGTATCTTTCAATCTCGCCGCAGCATACGGCCCGCTCCCATGAGAGTGGGGGAAATAACACTCCGCTCGCGGAATGTAAATTGCGAAGTGGTCACATGCACACACCACACAATATTCTTCATAAATTACTTTTCAATGAACAATTCCTTTGAATTTCTCAAATTCCATGATCTCAGGGAAACAAGCCGCATGTAACATTAATTCATCAAGAATATAGTTTATTCAAGGAAAAATACAAGGCATAGTATAGGCCTAACTACCCGGACATAACAATAATAGTCGCTACGTACGAACTCTCGTCACTTTGTGCGTACATAGCCCCCAAAAACATTAGCACATAGCCATTTAAATCACCTAGAGGGACAGTTCCCTCTTACAAGTTTAGAAAGGAGACTCACCTCGCGTCGAACCTACTCCCCGGGTCAAGAATGCGCCCGAATTTCCAAACTCGTCTCCCAAGGTCTCGAAACTAATCAAACGTTACGTAAATATATCAAATTATACGCAAAGCATGGAATTCTCCTACTTATTTAGTCAATTCATCATTCTTGAAGAAATCCCAAAATCCACCCCTGGGCCCGCATGCTCGGATTCCGAAAATTCTCAAGGGAAACACTCACCAATAACCTAAAGAGGTTAATATATGATTTTTGTATGATTTCATAGCCAATTCACGGGTAATTCTCAAAATTCTCGAAAACCCTAGGTTACTACCCAATTCCTTGATTTTCACTAATTAAGTAGTTAATTTAACTAGTAATTCATGTATTAAACTAATACTAGGGTAGACTTTACTTACCTTATCAGTAGCTAGGTGGATTGGCTCTTTCCCAAGCTCTCTAGGTCGACAATGGTGGAAGAAAAATTGTGAAAATGAACATTTCCCATGTTTTAAAAGAACACACTGCCTACGGTGGTTCGGCACCTGCGGAAAATGGGACAAGGGCCTGGGCTCGCACCTGCGGGCAAAAGTCCGCACCAGTGGCTCCACCGGCGGGAAAGGGCCCTCACCTGCGAGAACTGGGCAGCCCACCTGGGGGTCGCACCTGCGAGGCTGGGACCGCAGGAGCAGTCCCGCACCTGCGACTGGGCAACCGCACCTGCGGTCACACCAGATCAGGTGCACCAACAACTTTTTCAGCAGGTTTTTTGGCCTTGTTTGGTGCCCGAGAGGCACCGGGGCCCACCCGAGCCCCCGTCCAAATATACCAACAAGTCCTAAATCATAATACGGACTTGCTAGAACCTTCGGTACACTCAAAATCACACCTCAAAACCCCTAGAATCAAAACTTAAGAACTTCAAGTTCTTGAATTCGATATCAATGCGCCGAACTGACCTATACAACTCGGGATGACACCAACATCTTGCAGACAAGTCATAAATGATATAATGGAACTATTCCCAGTCTCGAAATTTCGTTCGGACCTTGATAACACAAAAACACGTCTAAAACCACAATATGAACTTAAGGAAACTCTTATTTCGATATTGGGCGCCGAAATGCTCCCAAGTTATCCAAAACCCATTCCGAACATACACCCAAGTCCAAAATCATCATACGAAGCTACCGGAACTGTCGAAACTCGATTCCGAGGTCGTTTACTCAACATGTTGACCAAAGTTAAACTTGTCCAGAAAGGCCAATCTTAAGGAACTAAGTGTTCCTTTACTGCTCTAAACACTTCCGAATCTCGGACCACCCGCCCCCACAAGTCATAAATCACAATAAGCTCCTATGGAAAGTTTCATTTGGGGGAACGGGGTCCGATAACGCAAAACGACCGGTCGGGTCGTTATAGTGTTGTTTTGGTTAGATCTACTCAAGATTTTTATGAATTATAATGTTGTTATAGTAGTTCATGTTTGAAAGAGCACTAAGGAGGTGAATCTGGCCACCAGTTCGCCAGATTCATCCCAAAACAATGCATATTTTCAGAATTAATATAAGGTTTGCAGGTGGTTGACTCTATGGCTAGAATAGTGGATGGTCAGGGGATTGATTAAAGCTGAAAGCAGTAGCAGGTGTTAGACCTTAATTGTTTTTGGATAAAATTATAATTTAGATTTAATTACTCATGAAAAGTTATTTTATTTTGATAATTCTTCTGTAGAACGATTTTATATTCCTTTTCCTCGTTTAGATTTTGGATTCCTGTTGTAATATTATGGACTGGACTATTTTTCCTTAAAAGTTCTATGTCCAATAACCTTGTCTTCTCCTTTGTGAATGAATCCCAAACTCATTCTTTTTAGGTCTTCTAAATGAAGATCATATGAAATGGGCCAGATTTTTAGAGTGGCCCAATAAGCCTAAATTTTTTCTGTGTAACGTTCTATTTTGTATTAATTAAATTCAAAAATGGGCAGCCTATACTTTTCTCTTAACAACTGTTAAAACGTGACTGGCCCAGTATACTTAGCACAAAACTGGGCCGGGTTTATAATACTTATAGATGGCCCATGTCCTTATTTTAGGCCTATAAAACTTAGTCCAAATAGCTCTTCGACCCCTACGTTAATCTTACAATGACTTAGCAAGACAACCTTTTAAAATATAGCAAAATTTTTAGACCCGTCCTTAATTAGGTAGATGATACATTTAGAATTTTGAAACACATTAAAAATCAAAGTATATGTTCGCGTAACTTTGAATAAAGAATAACTTTTCTTTTTTCTTAAAATTGTGTATACGTTTACGTGACACAAATAAAGTTTAAAATTAACATTCGTAAATATGCCTTTGGGAGCGAATTTAAATTATTTCAATGATTGCGTACATGTTCACGTGACGCGGTCCTGATTTTTAAAACCAAAGTACGCGCTTGCATGACTTTGACTATTTTCCTAAATGAATCAAGTGTCATGAATTATGTACACGTCCGCGTGACATGATTTTTGACGCATCAATTCAAGCGGGTATACGCATACGTAACTCGTCTTAAGATAATTCTTTAAATACAAAAATATTTGAATAATTTGAAGCGGTAAAAAATATCTAAATGCAGATAGGTAAACTCGGTAATTAAATAATTTAGGCCAAGTATAAATCATTAAGCGACCGTGCTAGAACCACGAAATTCGGGAGTGCCTAACACCTTCTCCGGGTATACAGAATTCCTTACCCGGTCTTTTGGTTCGCAGACTTTTTTAAACAGAGTCAAAATTTCCTCGATTTGGGATATTAAAAAATAATGGTGTACTCTGAAAATTAAATAAATAATCCCAAATTCGAATAATGTCACTTAAATTGGAAAAACTCCCCTATCCCCGCTTTATCGGGAAAAAGGAGATGTGACAGCTCTGGCGACTCTGCTGGGACCGAACCCAGAATCTCTGGCTCAGGGTTCAAGAATTCGAGCTTTAATATGATTTTACTTGGTTTGTTTAAATTGTTGATATTACTGTCTTTATGTGCCTAATATGCTAAATGTCATTTATTTACCGCTTTGCTATTTATTTGAAATGTATTTAAACTGTCTTCTAACGCATCCCTCCCGAGTCTTCTAAAAATTAGTGCACATGTTCGCGTGCCCGCCTTTCTGTTAGAGGTCATACCAAGTAAGAATGGGGATGGATCATCCACTAGGTCGGATAGCCTTTCGTGATACCGTTACGTCGCTCCCACCTCGGCTCGAATTGTCTGCTCGGGTAAGCCAGATCTAGAACAAAGCCCCAGGTTTAAACCTAGAATGACAAAACCTCATACCGTATCCCTAGTAGGAACGCTTATTTGCATCATGTGCATTTTTTACTTAGGGGACTCAACACAGGGGTTGGGTCCGTCTAGGACAGGTGTACCCGAAAACAAAAAGACCTTCCTGATGCACCTTACCTGCTATGTGTACATTATTTGTTTCGGTTTGTTTGTTGATCGGCTAAACCAAGAGCGAGGGAGGATAGAAAATTTACCAGTTTCGAAAACCCTGATATTTGAAAAATACCTCGAAACTTTGTCAAAAATTTTCAAATAAATAAAAGAGAAAAAGAATTGTAAAATAAGTGAAAATGAGTCAACATCATATTTTTCAAGTTGTGTCAAAACTGACCGAACTACGCGGGTCTGATTCTCACCGGATGTAAGATACGTAGGGAAACCTTATCGGTGCCGACCCCACTTTTCAAAAATAAACAAAAATAAGTCCATTAGTCAAAATGAAACCGACGCAACTTCGGTTAAGTCTTGTACCATTCTTGCCAAAATATCCTTAGAACACTTTACATTATCGAAGGGCTAGTTTCGCTAAGAACGGACATGGCTGTCACTTTTCCTAGAAAAGTACCCTGCCTCGGCCTCAAAACTTTATTCAAAAGTAAGAAGGGGCCACTGTTGCAAAAATGACTGTTTTTGTCAACGTTGCGCAAATAGCAACTTTTTAGGAGAGGTGTCTTTTGAAAATTAAAATTTATCTTTGTAAAAAGAATTTGTTGGTCTTTTCCTTTAAAAATTTAGAAGAAATCTTAACCCTACCCATTCACAGCCGCAAATGAGTATGTTCCAGAATCCGCAACTGAATATCGTAGAGGAAGCTCCCCTACAACTTTGAATGTGGTGGAATGACCTAGACGAGGAGGGTAAAGAATGGGTAGTTGAGAAATTGGGGTCTCTTATTGACATTATGAAGGTTAAACCAAGAGATGACTTGTTCAAAGCTTTAGTAACTTTTTGGGACCCGGTTCATAACGTATTCTGTTTCTCAGATTTCAAGCACACTCCTACCCTGGAAGAAATGGCAGGGTATACGGGCTTTGGTCGGAATTTAAGGACCTAACAACTCATCTTTCCAAGGCGGTCAGTGCACCATTTCTTTGATTTCCTATCCATCAGCAAAAAACTCAGAAAGAGCCGGGTGGTTGATGGTTGTTGCTCGTTCTATTTCTTGTACTCTAGATATGGCTTTCCAGACGGGTTCGAAACACATGAAAAGGTTTTAAACAACAAAAAAGACAAGGATACCTAGAAAATTCACCGCCGAATAGCCTTCATAGTGGCATTCCTGGGTGTAATGGTCTTTCCAAATGCAAAAGGGACCATTGATGTTCAGGTGGCTAGAATTGCCCAAGTTTTGACTGAGAAAAAGGATCACACTCTACCTCCGCTCATACTGTCTGACATTTACCGGGCTTTAACACAGTGCAAGTCGGGGAAAACATTCTTCGAAGGTTGCAACATTATTCTCCAAATGTGGCTAATCGAACACCTTTGTCATTACCCGAAATTCATGAGCTATGGTCCTGACAAAACCAATTTCATCGAAAGCTATGAAGAAAGAGTAAAATATTACAATTCCCTGGATGGAGTTGAAGCTTGGATCGACCGTCTGAGAATTTTATGGGCAAATCAGATAGAGTGGACTCTGGGATGGCTTCCTGTCAGGGAGGTTATACACATGTCGGCTACAAGAAATCATTTGATGTTAATGGACCTGAAAAGTGTCCAACCCTATGCACCCCAAAGGGTCCTGAGGCAGTTAGGTCGGTATCAAATAGTACCTGAGGATGAAGACTTGAGTACCTAGGTTATTGAATTCCACCCTGAAGCTCCATTACCTGAAGCCTTGATTCAACAAAATTGGAATGGGTGTCGGTATTTGAAAGAAGATACCCAAGTGCCTGATTTTGCCAAAGGCGAAGTAGATCTAGGTTATGCAGTATGGTTTGAAAAGAGAAATGGCATTGATGAAGAAACATAACCCGAGCCAGAAAGGCCTTCAAAAAGGCCTCATGTTCAAGCTTTCGATGATAAGATTCAAGAAAGATTAGCTTATGGGGGAAAAGAAAAGAAGTATCAGGCCACCATCCGTGCTTTGAAAGAGAAATTGAGGAACTTTGAATTCGACAATTAGTTACAAGCACATGTAGTTGAAGGCGAAAAAGACAGTTAACCCGAGAGAACGAGGCGCTCCGTGCCAAGCTCCAGAGTTTGAGAATAGCTGCCGAAACACCTGTGAGAAGTGTAAGGGATGAAAAGATCATTAGCAACCTGAGGATGAAGGTTCATGAGCATGCATTTGATTTGGCTAAAGCTGAAAAAGGCCTACTAGATGCCTAAACCAAGTTAGTCAAGGGAGCAGAAGAACAGGCCCATCAT
Organism: Nicotiana paniculata; assembly: GCA_005239505.1. Classification (NCBI taxonomy): domain Eukaryota; kingdom Viridiplantae; phylum Streptophyta; class Magnoliopsida; order Solanales; family Solanaceae; genus Nicotiana; species Nicotiana paniculata. The sequence continues at coordinate 155,407 of ML321388.1, forward strand.
TTGACACATAAGTATAGCAAAAAAGTGGCAATCCCGAAGGAAAAATTGTTTTCCATGGGGAATGAAATGGTCCGACAAACTAAAGACTTTAAAACAGAAAGGGAGCACTGTTATGCATGAATCTGCCAACTGGAAGGAACCGCGCATCAGCTACAAGACCAGAACAACACAAACACCCAAGTGTTGGATGCCCGGGCACAACAAATCGGGCACCTGCTTCAGGAGAAAGGGGTCATCAGAACTGGGATCAAGGAAATAGCGGACTATGTCGTGGAAAAATGTCACGAATGCGAAAGCATGACTACCTCCATGTTTTTTGCCTCTATGATGACTTTCGTCACCAGGTGATGAATGATTTGGATCGGCTTCAGGAGACATTGCACAAGCCCGCACAAAGACCAACCAATGCACCACAATCCCCGAGAAGACCAACATAAGCCCTCTTTTACTTTTGATATTTTAGTTTTTGAGTCTATATTTTATTACTTTCTAGAAGTGTAAGTTGTTTTGTTGTTTGTTTGGAGTCTATACTGTTTCTTTTTATGGTTTTCAGTACTTTAAATTACTTGTGATGAAAAACAAAAAGAGAAAGAGTTATCTTTAGTAATGAAATGAAATTGCACTTTGTTACTCTATATCTGTTCCTTGAACTATGTGATGGTCTGATTCAGCAGCGTCATGATACGTAGGCAATCAACATAGGATTCGATCATAACCCTAAAAGAAAATAATCAAGAAAGAAAAGAGTGAAACAGTAAAGCTGGGATGAAACACACAACTGTCGCAAAACATCTTAGAAAACGTTTGGCTGTTTAGGTGCATCACATCCCCCAACGTGTGATTCCCTATATGTTAATATTTCAAACTAACCCGTTTGCTGTCTAGCATGAGCTTAGGGTCTTATTTTTAATATGGTTAGTTTTGCGGTGGTATTCTAGCGCCATACCATTATTTCACAACATCAAAAGGGAGCATTGCAATGACCTCTGAAAGTCATCTGACTGTTGTCGAACCCGAGGATAGCCTCGCATTAGTTATCCAACAATCGAAATCAACCACTGCTGAGGAAAATCGCAGACTGAGATGCCGCATGTTGGAGATGTGGGATGCTTGGTCTAATGACAGGGAGAAACCTAGTTCTATCCCTGGCTTCCCCAAGTTGTTCCCAAGGACATGAGGAACTAGTAATGTTCCAATTCCAGCACCCAATCTGTTCATGCCATTCGGATTCCCCACTATGACAACAAATTTTACCGGAATCCCTTCTGAGGTTCGCCCCCAGGCACCAACTTCAGGAAAGCCATATGTTGTTTCACTACACCACCAGCTGCCGGTATGGCGCAGCCAACATTTCCCAGTAAAGAATTGAGCTGTCGACCTTCACTTTTCAAGCTCCCCAGTTCAAACTGGATACTGCCCGGATCACCCCGAACTCTTATCCTCAGCATCCGCAGTAAGAATCTCCTATGGAGCAGGAAAGAATCTTGAGAACTCCCGAACAAGAGGAGATTACACGGAAAATTAAAAGTCTCGAGCAATATTTAAAAAATATACAGGGCCTGAGTGGCCAAAAAAGTGTGTCTTACGCTGATATATGCATATTCCCTCATGTGCACCTGCCTGCAGGTTTTAAGACACCAAAGTTTGAAAAGTATGACGGGCACTTGAAACGCTACTGCAATCAACTGAGAGGAGCAGGGGGAAAAAGAAGAGTTATTAATGGCCTACTTTGGGGAGAGCCTTGTTGGAATTGTCTCTGAATGGTACATAGATAATGACATTTTCCGTTGGCACATATGGGATGATCTAGCCCGGGATTTCGTGAGACAGTTCCAATACAATATGGACATAGCTCCGGACAAAAATTTCTATCCAACCTTAAAAAGAAAGTCTCCAAAAGCTTCTGAGAATATTCCATCAAATAGCGTGAACAAGTTTCCATGGTAAAACCCCCTATGGATGAAACCGAAATGGTCATTGTTTTCCTGCAGGCCTAAGAGGCCGATTAGTTTTCAAATATGATGTTTGTCATAGGCAAACCGTTCGCGGAGGCCATCAAAATTAGTGAAATGGTAGAAAATGGATTAAAATAGGCCGTATTTTGAGTCAATCAGCTCTAAGAACCACCTCCCAAGTCATTTCAGAGCAGCTCAGGAGGCTTAGCAAGCAGGAAAAAGAAACAAGAAGGAGTCATGATGGCGTCGAGCTTAAAAAGTCCTCGACAATTCCAGGATTATTCAGGCCTATCTCCAAGGGCTCCTCGCCATTATTTTCCTCATCAAGACGTAGCTTATGCTATATCTCCTCATCCCTATGCAGTGATGAATGCTCAGCCGTACACCCGGCCACAACAACAATACAATCAGAATAGAGCTCCACTTCCAAGAAATAACCCTCCTTACCAAGCCCCATATAATCCACGTCTTCTTCAGAATGACTACCAATACAATAACCGTCCTCGTGAACCACCCAGAAAAACTAACTTCACACCCATCGGCGAGTCATATTCTAGCCTCTTTCCCAAATTAGTTCAAATGGGCCTGTTCCAGCCTGTACCTCCAAACAGGCAGAATCCAGAATCTCCATCATACAGGCTGGGTACCGGGTGTGCCTATCATTCTGGGGCAGAAGGGCATGGCACCGAGGATTGCTGGATTCTCAAAAGAGCAGTTGAAAACCTAATTATATAAAAGAAGGTAGTGCTAAGAGATGACGAAGTCCCCAATGTAACCAATAACCCGTTACCAGTCCACAACAACGGGCCCGTCATCGGGATGATTTGTGAAGATAAAGAGTTTGACCCTGCTTTGAAAGCCATTATTGCCATTGCTAATACAGAAAAGAAACCTAAGACGGAGGCAAAATCGGTCGGGGATGAAAAGAGAACAAAGCCTACCACCCAGAATGAAGAAAAGGATAAGGAAGTAGAGAGAGAGGTAACACCAACCAAAGAAGTCGTCCTCTACGTCCCAAGAGCTCCCAGAAATAGGCAGCTCATGTTGAGCCCTCCAAAGAGGTTGGAGCTAAGATCAAATTTTTCAAGAATGTATGTACCAAAGGGGAATAATGTGTCAAAAAGGGCCAGTCATCTCAACAAAGCTGGATGAGCCTCTGATCATCAGTCGCAGGCCACAAATTCCAATAAAAGATACCACTGTCATCCCCTGGAACTATAATCAGACGTTGTCACCTATAAAGGGAAGGAAGTAAGAGAGGAAGTGAATAAAACAAACCCATCTGCGAAGTATCATGACCCAGAAGAGTTAAACAAAGCCAAACAGAAACGTTTCCCCCTCATTGGAGTTCTTTCTACCGAAGAAGCCGAGGAATTCTTCAAAAAAATGAAAACATTGGAGTATGCTGTGATTGATCAAATCAGAAAGTCTCCTGCCCAGGTTTCACTCTTGTCTCTGTTGTTGAGCTCAAGCGAGCACCAAAAGGTACTTCTAAAGATGCTAAATGAGGCGTATGTGCCAATCGAGACTACGGTTTAACAACTGTAAAGAATGGCAGAGTGGTTCCTCGAAGTCAACAGAATCTCTTTTAGCCGAAATGACTTACCTCCCGAAGGAGCTGCCCATAACAAGGCCTTGCACTTAACAGTCAAGTGTGAGAGGTATTATGTGAAAAGGGTCATGTTGGAGAGAACTTGTTATGCCTTAACTTGGGTCGCTCAGAAGCTCAGACATTATTTGCTAGCCTACACCATATATCTCATAACTCGGTTGGACCCTCTAAAATATAGATTCCAAAAATCGTTGCCCACGGAAAGACTATAAAAGTGGAAAATCCTTCTCATGGAGTTCGACATTTTATGTCACCCGCACAGCTTTGAAAGCCCAATCCTTGGCCGATCATTTGGCTGAAAACCCGGTTGATGATGAATACCAACCTTTAAGCACTTATTTCCCGGATGAGGAAGTAAATTCAGTATAAGTATTCCAGAAGACACCAACACTTGGAAAATGTTCTTTGATGGAGAGGTCAACACAAAGGGTGTTGGGATTGGGGAAATCTTGATTTCACCCACAAGACATCACTATCCAGCCACCGCCCGTCTTCGATTCTTCTGTACAAATAACACTACTGAATATGAAGCTTTCATAATGGGCATAAACATGGAAATTGATATGATGTAATTGTTAATCATGGGGGACTCTGACCTAATCATTAAACAAGCACAACGTGAATGGGAAACTCGAGATTTAAGCTTCTTCCATATAGGCAACATGTGGAAGATCTTAGCAAGCGATTCAAATCTGTTGAATTCAAGTATATTCCTCGATTCCACAATGAGTATATCCTGATTCAAATCTGCCATATCCGGGCAAGGTCCATATTGACCCGTTAGAGATTCAAATCCGAGAAAGGAATGGTTATTGTAACACGATTGAAAAGATTATGAATGAAGTGCATTAAGGAGTATGTGATCCCCATTTGATTGGACATGTCCTGGCAAAGAAAATCCTGCTGGCAAGATATTACTGGATGACCATGGAAAATGATTGTTTCAGTTTTGTTCGAAAGTGCCATCTGTCTCAAATACATGGCGACCTGATTCATGCACCACCCTCAGAGTTACATCCCATGGCAGCACCTTGGTCGTTCGTCGCCTGGGGAATGGATGTCATTGGGCCAATCGAGCTGAAAGCTTCAAACAGATGCAAATTTATCTTGGTTGCTATCGACTATTTCAAAAAACGGGTCGAAGCAATCACTTTCAAAGTATTCACTAAGAAAGCATTAGTGGACTACGTGCATTCCAACATTATCTGTCGTTTTGGTATTCCAAAAACTATCATCACTAACAATGCTGCGAATCTCAACAGTCACTTGATGAGGGAGGTATGCGAACAATTTCAGATCACACGCCGTAATTCCACCCCTTACCGACCCAAAGCCAATGGTGCCGTCGAACCAGCAAATAAACACATCAAGAAAATCATCAAAAAAATGATTCAAAGTTCTAGGCAATGGCACGAGAAGTTTCCTTTCGCATTATTGGGATATCGAAGGACCTTGCGCACATCAGTTGGGGCTACGCCTTATCTACTGGTTTACGGTATTGAAGTCATAATACCTGCAGAAGTCGAAATTCCCTCTCTTCGGATCATTGTTGAAGCTGAAATTGAGAATGATGAATGGGTCAAAACCCGACTGGAAAAATTAACCATGATTGATAAGAAAAGAATGGCCGCAGTTTATCACGGGCAGTTGTACGAACAAAGAATGGCCCGCGCCTATAACAAGAAAGTGCGGCCTCGAAACTTTGAAGTGGGGCAACTCATCCTAAGATGTATCCTCCCACATCATGAAGAGGCGAAAGGAAAATTCGCCCCAAATTGGATAGGTCCATACATTATAAGGAAACTACTACCAAAAAGGGCATTGTACTCAGGATACATCGAAGGAAATGACCCTGAAATAGCTGTCAATGCAGACGCAGTCAAAAGGTATTATGTTTGACCTTTTCACGGGTTTGACCCTCTCCGATTGAAATGACGAAGGCTTTCGTTCTCGCTATCCCGAACATTATCAACTTTTGTAAACCCTTTTGAGCCGTTTATCCTTATTTCATCACCCTCATCGGAACAAAAAAATCATCAAAATCAAAAGAAAAATCACAATCAAAAATCAAAACAAAAACAAAAATGTCTCCATGAACTACGTTCGACTTGATTCCGAAAGGATACGTAGGCAGCCTCTCCCTGGGCTTCTGTCATACCAAAATAAATTTCACATTTCCCCGAAGTTTAAACTAGGGAAAATGTTATGATATGTTCTCGATGTTTTTGTTTAAAAGGTTCCAAAGTTGTAATTCAATACAAAATTATTTTTACCCCAGATCCAATTCAAGTCTATCTGATCGATCAGCTGAAGATGTCAAAAATTGAAGGTCACAGTTATTTGGATCTGAGGCAAGCAAATGAGAGAAATAAAATGAGAGAGTCTTATCGGTGAAAACCCACACGGGCACCGTAAGGCGACGGTAAGGAGAGAAATTAAAATGAGAGAGTCTTATCGGTGAAAATCCACACGGGCACCATGAGGCAACGGTAAGCAGAGAAATTGAAAATGAAAGAGTCTTGTTAGTGAAACTCGCAAAGAGAACTACAAGGCGATGGTGAGAAGAGAAATGAGAGAGGTTAGTCGGTGAAAACCCGCAAAAGGGCACCACTGATCGAAAAAGGATAATGGGTCACTAACATGGATACGGTCTGGGGTAATGTTTCTCAATCTCAAGGTAATAGTTGTGATGAATTTCTGAGAGTTAGACGTTTTGCATACGGTGCCTTTAACAAACCCAACTCCTATCCGAATATTTCTCAAGGGTCGCAATGTTTATATCTGTGAGATTGAATTCCCCATGTTGGGGTTCACTATGTTTATCTTGCACGATCTGTTGATTTGTCTGTATCCTCTTGTCTAGCTATAACGAGGATCTTCTTGAATCAACTACTAACTACTCGTTGGTTCATTCTCATACATATATTGCGCGTAATCTCTCTCGGATTATTTTCTTTGTCTTAACTTTCCTGGGAGAAACCCTTACTGCCTTTCCCCGGTGTTATACTTGCATAATGTTCTAGAATTGTAGCAACTGGTAGGATTGGGATAAGTGCAATCTTATCCCTTTATCATTCTTATTGCATTATTCCTTTATCATTCCATAGTTACTAGAACAACTTAATTCTAACTTAATGCCACATCACTCCATATTCCCCCCTTTAGGGGAGTACTAAGATTTAGTGCTACGATAACCTATGTATAGATGTTTTACCTCTTCATCTTTGGCGTCTTTTCACATCATCGATGACCCTTACTTGCCTTGCAGAAATCCTTCTGTACCAACGATAACAATTTCCTTACTCACGGGGGTGACACCTAGTATAACTGGCACACATAGTTCTTTAAGCTTAACTTTGCTCAAATTGATTGCCTTAGGAAAGCGTCTTCTTGAATGACCTTTAAAGGGTATTCTTTTGTCGTCCATTCTATTATCGTCGGAATGCAATATGAAATTCTCATGATGCCGACCATTATCAAATCACTGCATCCCTAATTTATGTTTAGTTTATCTTGTTCATCAATCCATACTGATTTCTATTACACTAGGTTTAACTTTTCCTTCTGGTAATCATGTGAGAGTCACGAACTTATTCTCGAAATGAGGATGTGACTTTATTATCTATACTCTTTTTTTGCCTCAAGGCCTGTCACCTCTCGTATTTTCCTTCCTTTGTCTATAGACTCTGTAATACTGTCATTTTGTTTTATCTACTGTTGTCCTCCATGTATCACACCTTACTCATAATGCTTCATTAACTCTCTTCTTATTTCCCTGCTAATATTTCTATCTATCACCTTATTCTGAAAACTTCAGCAAGACATTCTTTTGACTTTAGCTCCCACTTTGCTCCATTCACTGGCTCTTCAGGTTGCCTAACATTCTCTCTCTATCAGGGATGGGAGTCACGCTTAAGGTAATATTTATCCCTTCCAGGCTTCCAGTGCCTATCTTAGTAGTACTCATATATAGCTGTACTATTTTAGACTGCACCACCTGGGCATTTCACAAGGAGATCTATTAGCACATTTGCAATATCCTTTGGAAATGTCAACTAATGCAAACAATCCATCCATCATTTTGGTTTACTCTAACCCCAGCCAGATCCTAATATCCCGTCCTTCTCTTAAACTACACCTGTTAGCCCTATAGGGCATAACGGAGATGATTGTGGTAAATGATACATACCTATGTTACTGTTGAAGGTAACTCAAAATGCTTATAGTTTTCTATCTGAATTGTAAATACCAATAATCTTCACTAACTGGGTACCTCGTACCCTTCTCACCTTGCTCCTTTTACTTGTTAAAGCTTGTATCTACCTTCTGAATCTCTCGTTGCTTTTTACCGTAACAGTGGATAGATATTCTTGACTTAGGGATCCAGATTAAGAAGATTACACATCTTAGTACACACATGATTTGCTGAATACCTCATATTTATCCATCATAAGCATGATGCAAAAATCAAGTTCCTCCGGCCCAACTCTTCCACAGCTATATCTCTTACCACCCATCTTTTTGGATGTAGGTATCGTCTTATTACGAATAAAATAGAATGTAGGAGTTTGAATTTCTACGACTGAGCTCTACCACCCGACCTAGAGTAAGAAGAAAGAGTGACAGTCTTAAATGCCATGTAGCCTCCTGGTTATAAGTGTGGTGCACAATACACCCATAAACTCTCTACTAGACACGGCTTGTAGGTTCCCTAGGACAAAACTGCTTTGATACCACTTTCTTCACAACCCAAACTAAGTACCAATATAACATATCTTTTCGTATCATGCTATCATAGATAAATGAGACAGAAAGGCTATCGTGGGATAACTAGAATAACACATAATACCAACTTATACATAAGACATACGAGCCTATTAGAACAAAATGATGATCACGCGTACGCTGAACATAGGTCGACAAGCCATATAATCTTTTACGTACATGTAATATGTCTACAAGCCTCTAAGAGAACATAAGTATCATAAATTTTGGAACAAGGCCCCGCCATACTGTCACGACCCAAACGAATGGGCGCGACGGGCACCCGATACCTTACTCAACTAAGTACCAACGTAACATTTTTTTATATCATTCTATCATAGGTAAATGAACCGAAGTAAAGAATGGGGGAATAAAAACTTATACATATGACATACTGGGCTACTAGACAACAAATGATCACTCCTACATTGAACATAGATCGACAAGGTCATACAATCTTTCACGTACACGACATATGTCTACAAGTCATTAGAGTACATAAATGTCATAAAGGTCGGGACAGGCCCCACCATACTAATCAATACATGCCATAATCATACTGACCAAATAAGCAACTCCAGAGCAAATGGAGCGCACCCACACCTTCTGCTGAGCTGATAGCCTACTTGGAGGGCTCTCATCCAGTCTATCAGGACCTACGAGCATGAAACACAACATCCCCAGGCAAAAGGGACATCAACACTAATAATGCACCGAGTATCTAAGGCACATAAATAAGTACATAAAAGATATGGAAGAAACATAGACTCTTCTCTTCTGTCATGGACTTTTTCCTTGCATGTGCGCCTATGCGACTCTTCTCTTCAGCTTTTAGCTAATCTCTACGCCTTACTTTGTGAATCATATGTACAACTATGACAAGTTGTATACTCTTCGCTCGGTACTTTGTTGAACTCACGAATATTGCTATATCTTATTTCATACACCCAATTATCAATCCATATGATTTTACTGCATCTAGGTAGGTCATACTGTACCATAACTCTTACTTCTATTTATCATTGTTGAGGTCTGCTACCAAACTCTAGGTTTCTCTCGTTGCTTATCCTATGTGTATAAATCTATGTCCTTAATGCTTCTCCATTATTGTTCATCTTAAGAATTATGGCCTATTCTCATCTCATACTTTGTAACTTTTATCAATCCATTGTTGATTCACCTCAATGTTGATCTATAATCTACTAATGATAACTTGAAACTAATTACGTAATACATTGTCACCCGGGCTTACATCCCATCAGAGATTATCTGAAGTGGCTTGCCTAATCCACTTAGGGGTGATACTATATTTCAATAACCATATCTCTTAGCATCCCAGCGTGACTCATCTTGTGTGGGGGAGGGGTATTTTAATCCCGTGTCATCCGTGAAACCTTTTCTTCTTCTTCTTTTTCCTTCAAATCATTACTCAATTGAAGTCCCAAGCGTTATCCTTTATCTGTCATAAGTACACCCTCATTCTATTACCAGGGCAACATTCCATCTCTTCTAAATGCTACTAGTATTAGACTCCTTTGAGTTTATTCAAGCTATACCGAGCTTTCTATAATTTTGAGAAATCATCAGCTCTCTTGTTTTCATGGGTTTAAATCCTGAATTCTTATCCATTCTCGTCGCCTTCTCACTCGCCCTTTCTTATCCTTACTCTTGTGTTCCTAAAACCTGCCGCTCTACCATACTTTAGCTTGCGACCGATTTCCTTATGTTATTCTGGAACATCAAGTGAGACATTACATCGTCTCTAACTCTTCTTTACTCTCTTAACTAGACTTCTCGATACCTAGATATAGGCTGGGAAGATATGCCACCAATGGCGCTGCTATCATTCCTGGATACTGAATCCCAGCGCTTCTAGCCCTCTATCTGAAATATAGATTTTTGACAACCTTCTGCACCTGAGTATCTCGTACGTTGTTCACCTTTACATCACCTACCTTAAAATATCGCATAACGTCTTCTATCTCTCTCATGACCTCCCTCCCACATAGGTATAATTCACATCCATAACTTGAAGCTCTATTATAATACTTGCACCTGTAGTGCATACAAAATCTGGTGGGAGCTTCCTACTGACTTCTTATAAGGCTGGTACACTTCTAACTGGATTTATCGTAGAGTCATTGTAGAATATGGTTGTTGTACTATCTCTCTTGTACCTCTGATATTAAGAGTGATTCTGCAATGTTCCCAATCGCAATTTCTATAGGTTTCTGGGTCCAATAATCTGATTCCTGATTTACTTAGTTGATGTAACTCTTTAGTTTCCTCTTCCCTCTAAACAACCTTTATGTAGGCTTAAGCTATCTTTTGATATGCGGCTCATGGTATTATTTATTACTTTAGCCTTTCATGGACGCTATGGAATATTCGTGATACCATCATCTAACAATTCAATTTTTGGTTTATGACTTGGACTCAACTCTTTCCTTGTAACTTATACCATAGTTTTCTACGGCTGTATGATTGTCAACATATATGCTACATGAATAATACTCTGAAATCGTAAGTGCGTTCATAACGTAACTAACTCTGGCTCATTGATAGAATAATTCCTTTCGATCCTTCTCAGCTTCCTTTAAACGTAAGCTATTACTTTCCCTAGTCTTTCTGCCTCTTTATTGCGTGTCTGCTTAGCATATCTTAGTTCCCACGCATGCCAGAATTTTCGTGCAACTCCATATGATCTCGAGTACTACTTTTGACTTTACTTCCCATTCATTAGCCACGGTAGGTGCCACTTTCCTATGGAGTGCATACAATGTTGTGTTGAGACAATTATTACAAGACCATTTCCTTTTTAGGTCACTGTGCTTAGGGACCCTCTAACTCTTGTAAAGTTGTGAGCTTATTACGGACCTTTTGATGTCTTTCCTTGTCTATAATTATCCGTAGTTACTTACCTCCATGCCCTTGTGGTTGTATGGTTGCTTCTGAAATGATATTTTGACTGTATTCCTAGTGTCACTCTCTTTTATTCCTGTGACGTTCATATGGTACCTTTAACTACCCCGATTCCTATCTGAATATATCTCAAGTATTACAATGACATTACTGTGAGGTTGAATTCTCCATGTTGGGGGTCACTATGTTTATCTTGCATGGTCTACTGATTTGTCTATAACCTCTTGTCTAACGATAACTAGGCTCTTCCTGAATCAACTACGAACTACTCATTGGCCCATTCTCATATCAATATTCATCGTAATCTTTCTGAGGTTATTTCCTTTGTCTTAACTTACCTCTGGCACTGGCTCCTTATTTATCAATAACATCATGGGCAGGAACCCTCACTTCATTTCCTTGACGCCGTGCTTGCATAATGTTCTAGAATCATAGAATATTTGTAGGATTTGGATAAGTTCAAGCTCATTCCTTCCACATTTTATCGCATTCTTCCTTTACCATTCCATAGATACTAGAACCACTTAATTCAGACTTAATGTCACATCACTCCATATTCCCCCTTTTAGGGGAGTACTAAGATTTAGCACTACGACAATCTACATATAGTTGTTTTACCTCATCATCTTTAGCGTCTTTTCACACCATTGATGACCCTTACTTGTCTCGTGATATTCCTTCTGGACCAAGGACAACAAAATTCCTTACTCATAAGGGTGACACCTAGTATAACTGACACACATAGTCCCTTAAGCTTAACTTTGCTCACATTGCTTGTTTTAGGGAAGCGTCTTCTTGAATAACCATTCTCTAAATTTCTCATGAATCTTATTATGTTGTCCATTCTATTATCGTCGCAACGCAATCTGAAGTTCTCATGATGCCGACCATTATCAAATCACTCAGTCCCTTATTCATGTTTGCTTATCTTGTTCACCAGCCCATACTGATTTCTATTACTCCGTGGTCTAACTTTTCCTTTTGGTAATCATGTTAGAGTAACGAACTTGTTTCTCGAAATGAGGTTATGACTTTATGACCTATACTCTTGTGTTGCTGATCACGCTCAACTATGTCTAATAAAAGACTAAGCGGGCGTTGCAAATATAATCCAGGATATTATGCCCAGAGTCGATCCCACAGNTGTTACGCTAGCTAGATTTCAGTTCACTTTAGATAGCACCCGAAGTATCGTTATTTCTAATCCAACTTCTAAACCCTCGGTTATGAATTTCGTCTATACTCTGGGAGTGGTGTTGTTCAAACAATTACCTAAATATGCACTCTCTCTCAAGTAGATACACACTAAATAGGCACAGCTAATTGATGGCCATTCAATTAACTACAACAAGAACGTAGTTGAATAAATAGAGATGAACAATCAACCAACTATATTAATATCACCATAAGTTAATCCCCCAATGAGTTCCACCAAAACCCTAGATTAAGAAAATTAGCTACTCATATTTATAAGAATCAATTCTAAAATAACTTGCATAATTGAATTACAGAGTAATGAAATAAGGAGGTAAAAATCAGTGTTTCTGCTTTGCTGAGTAGTAATCCACATGCTTTTTTTTTTCCTCTAATGGCATCTCTTCTTCAAGTTGTGTTTTTGGGTCTATTTATATGTTTGGGATACACCCTAAACATGTAGGAGACTTCTATTCCAACCGGGAAACACTTAAAACTCTTCAAAACTCGGATTTGACCGAATTAGGGGCCAGGCGTTACAGGCCAAATGCCTGGATAACGCCTGGCCAGGCTTGGCGTTTGGGCTCTGGTGCCTGGATAACGCCTTGCTAGGCCTGGCGTTTGGGCTCTAGCGCCTGGATAACGCCTGGCCTCACCGGGCTTTATAGCCCAAACGCCCGGCTATAGCCCGGTGCACTCCTCTTCGCCACTCGAGCGTATTTTCGACGTTTATGCATCCATTTAGCTCGGGTTCCATATCCAATTCACCTACACATGAAATAGACTCCATTATGCACATACAAAGTGTATTTTTATCATTAACGCACATAAAATGTAAGGCATATAACGTGTTAAACCATGAATTCTAGCCACACATCAACACCCCACACTTAAACATTTGCTCGTCCTCGAGCAATCAAACTAAACTCGTGTACACAACTTATTAAGCACATCCCTTAACGCGTTATACCAAGAAATTTTAAAACAGTTTAAACACAGAGGTGTGACATCCTCGCTTCAATAGTCGACTCACATATACCATGCTTTATTCACAATCCACTCACTACTCTAACTTAGAGGTCAACAACATTA
>ML321388.1:168976-299586 GCA_005239505.1 Nicotiana paniculata
CGGGACAGGTAGGATACATTTGGATATAAGAGTGACTACACCTCCCTAAGCACATTAATACATATACTTTCGCATTCAACCTCAAACTTATATTAACCCAAACTCCACCTTCACATCAATGCTATTACCCCATACTTCTTTAAGCATAATTACATTAAGAGTCACCACATATATATTTTTCTTTCACAACAATACAACTATTTATTTTCAATTTTTTTTCTTTTTCTCTTTTTTTTCTCTCAAGTGACTCTTACTTTTCAAAACAGTGCACCTTTCTCCTTATTTCAATTATTCCCCTCAAAAACCAACCTACCACCCCACACTTTAATTTTTCCATATTTCATTAAATTTTCAGTGCTTACGAGAGGTCACAAGGTTAAAATATATGATTGATTCAAACAAAGGGGTATGGCTTGTAATGTGGTTGCCAAAGAAACAGGATTATAGGCTCAACGGGGTTAACTGCGATACATAACAATTAGGTGGGTAAAATATATATAGCTGGCTCAACAAAGAAATGCCTATATCACTTCCAAGACTGAACAAAACTTCTATTTCGCTTTGCACACACACGGGGCAAGTTCTAGACATCAAATGCAATACACAGAATAACATACAAATCTCACACACACATGGCACATAACTCACTCAGGATTGGATCTATCACGACACTCCAGTCAAAGAAGTTAAGAAAATTTAAGAATCCACGATTTAAGGTGTTTATCCTGGAGTCAAAAAATTGAGCCTAAGCGTCACAACCAAAGTACTGAATATTCTCAAGGCATCACGACGTTGCGAGGCATTGCTACGATTAAGCCCTCAACCATGTGGTTACTACTCCCAAAAATTAAAAACTACCTACACCCAGTTCAATTAAAAACCCTTGGAAAAGAACCGTGGTCCAAAGAAAAACCAAGGGGGAATTACTACACTACCTAAAGCAAAAATCTTTTTGGTATTTTCTTTAGACTTGCTTCCCTCAAGAGAACTGTCTAAGAGATCCATCATCGGGAAGATTCCACATATTTCTAATAATTTTTTTTTAACAAAATAAATACATAAAAGCTAAAAATAAACAAAATAAAAACATTCACTAAACATAAAAGCTAAAAACAAACAAAATAAAAACATTCACTACCAAATTTCAAAATTTCAACAAGCAAAACAATTCACAACAAAACATATATATACAACACCCCACACCTAGTTCATGCAATGTCCTCAGTGCATCATGTATAGACAAAGCAAGAAATAAAACAAGGTGCGAGATACTTCCTGGTTAATAAGCGTCTTCATCATCGGACGCTCTCCATTCCTCTTCAAATTCATCTTCTCCATTATCTTCCTCACCCGAGTGCATTGGCTCCGCATCAGAATCTTCAAGTGTGTTTATATCTTCATCATCTGGGAGCATGTATCCCTCACCTGCTCCTATCATCTACTGAGCGTGAGCATTGAGCGGGTATCTCTGCCAACTCATCCCTTTCATTAACTGACGCTGGACGACCTCCTATTCGCAACTGCAAATCATCCATCATCCCATAGAGATGGGCCATGAAGCTATCATCCCTGGCATTTCGCTCGACATTGGTCAGTGAACTTCTTTGAGTCTTAAGCCAATGATGTCAGTTTCCCCGGTAATAATGTTGTCAAAGTCGGGCTCAACCTCTACCTTTTTATTTAGCAGGAACTGAGTCAGGAAATTCGGGAAAGGGATTCGATCAATTCTATTGTTGGAACGCACCAAACCCACTTGATAGCGAATCAGGTGGCCCATATTCACTTGCTTCCCTGTCATGATGAAGTAGAGCACACAAATCCTCTCTCAGCTGATTAAGGTGTCATGGATGCACGGTAGTATCCGTGCATTAATCAGTTTCAGCCATACCTGTGTTTCAACCTTCATCTTCTTCTTGGGAAACCTTTTATGGCGATTAGTTGTTCTATCCCGAATCCAAGCAGCCCTAGAATCAACCCCACAAAGTGTGTGCCTCACCTCTCTATAGTTAGGATGGCAGATAAATTGCTCTAGAGGCTCCACCGGAACATTTGGTGCACCTAGGAAATCACATATGGCCTAGGCTTAAAAATCCACCAAGTGCCCACGAATTGGAACCAATCTTCCTTGTCCTTAGGGTCAAACCCTGCATAGAATTCCCGGACTAAATTGAGGTTGATGTTTCCATGGTGTTTGAACACATATCCCAGACCAAATTCATGGATGCTCCTCCAAATTGCTGGGAATTTAGTTCTAAGACACCCCTCATTGATGGCTCCTTCCGGGTTGACATGCTTGGGCATTCAACGTGCATACCATTTCCTGGAGTGTGGTGGTATGCTGTTGACACCATATTCCCTTTGACCAACGGGTCACTGCCTCATAGCATCCACAACAGCTATTACTTCCTCACTAGTCATGCTAGAAATAGCATCTCCTCCTTTTCTTTTCTATTGAGGTGGTGGGGTTTTTGATTTGGTTTTCGGTGGGGCCGAAGAAGTGGCCTTTCCCTTGCGGGTGGCTCTTCTGGGTAGCATTTTTTGACCTGCACAATTTATCAGTAATGAATGGGTGTCACAAAGTATATACTATCTGTTTTCGCACTTTGCGAAGGTTACTCAGACTTCACCTTGGCGAGTTTATGACAATTGACACACATTGCTACCTATTGGCTTCTTGTGAGCCACTTTTCACTTAAAATTTCATGGAATTCAAGATGCATGATGCTAGTGGTGTATTTCCCGAAGACTCGGGCTCCAAACGGGACATGTATTGCCATTGAGGCATTACATCGAGCACTTGGCTGGCACAATTGCCATGAGAGCTCTTATGGACTTGAGGGGCTGCCTCATGTACCCAAATCAGTTTGGGGTTCCATAATACCACTTAGTTTCACCATTTCAGCCCATTCTTAAAGGGTTTCGGGAATTGGGGTTCACAACACCATGCAACATGACCAAGAACTTCATAAACCCATAAAAATTCATCATGAAATCAATGATACACTTTTCATCTGCGCAAATTCGAGTTAATAAAGGATAAGGCTAGAATCATATCTCACGGATTGACGTGTGTTAGCCGGTTCAAATGCACCACGAAATTTAACCTGTGCAGATCTTGTGTGTGTGGTGGTGATGATGGGGTGTTGATGTGTGTTGAAGTAGTGAAGATGAGTGTGTCAATCTATGTGTTTTGATGTGGGTATGAGAGACAATCCGTGTTTGGGTGTGTTCTTGGGAGTGAAACTTGCTTGAGAGAGAGTTGGGAGATGAAAAAAAAATAGGAAGAGGGGACTTACCTGGCGTTAGTCGTGCGTTTTAATCAAAAATCACGGGCACCCTGGCGTTAGCCTGGCATTTTAGCCTTAAATCCAGCTTCCCCCTGGCGTTAGCCAGGCATTTCACCCTTAACGCCATATGCCCCCTGGCGTTTCAGCCTTAACGCCAGCTGCCCCCTGGCGTTAGCCAGGCGTTTGGGGCTTAAGGCCTGGGTTCTCCTGGCTTTTGCTGGGCGTTTGGGGCATAAGGCCGGCTTAACCCCGGCTATGTCCCCACCTTCCGTCATGCTAAAACACTCCTCCTTTCACCCTAATTCACCTGCAAGCTCGTTAGTACCTATAATTACAAGAAATATTTCTTGTTACTCTAAGATTTACTACACATTGGGTTGCCTCCCAACAAGCGCCGTATTTACTGTCGTGGCACGATGATTACAGCAAATCAATAGGTTGCCTCCTATGAAGCGCCTGAATTAACATCGCAGCACGAGCAACATAATAGCCATTTAAGGATCGTTTAGTGTTTTAGGTTCACCGAAATGCACAATAGCCAGCACATTGGCTTCAGTCATTCCCACATACCTTTTTAATCGTTGTCCATTGACCTTGAAGGTGTTAGACTCATTCTCAGCAGTAATCTCCACAGCACCATAAGGAAATACGTTGACCACTTTAAACGGGCCAGACCATCGAGACTTGAGCTTAGCCGGAAACATTCTTAATCGTGAATTATACAGCAATACCTTGTCTCCTGGTCTGAAATCTCGGTCCACAATATTTTTATCATGTAGTCTCTTCATTCGTTCCTTATATAACCTGGTGCTTTCAAATTCTTGGCTTCTGAATTCTTCTAACTCGTGTAATTCTGTGACTCGATTTTCTCCACCAGTATCGAAATCTAGATTCAACTGCTTTAATGCCCACCAGGCTCGATGTTATAATTCCACGGGCAGGTGACAGGCCTTACCAAATACCAACTTTTATGGAGACATACCAATTGGTGTTTTGAATGCGGTTCTGTAGGCCCAGAGGGAATCATCAAGTTTCTTCGCCCAATCAGTTCTTGTGGCGTTAACTGTTTTGTAACAGTACACTCTTTATTTCCCGGTTTGATACCTCAACCTGCCCACTAGTTTGGGGGTGATGTGGGGTTGCTACCTTTTGACGTACATCATATTTAACAAGCAACTTTTCAAAACACGATTGCAGAAATGCGTGCCTCCATCACTTATAATGGCCCTTGGGGTCCCAAAGCGGGTGAATATATTCTTCTTTAAGAACCCCACCACCACTCGTGCATCATTGGTGGGGAATGCTGCAGCTTCTACCCATTTGGACATGTAATCTACAGCAACAAGTATATACTTATTGTCGTGTAAGCTGACAAAAAGACCCATAAAATCTATCCCCCAAACATCAAATACTTCTACCTCTTGTATCGGATTCATTGGCATCTCATGACGACGAGATATGTTCCCCGTCCTTTGGCATTCATTGCAGCCTTTCACCCATTGATGGGCATCTCTGAACACAGTTGGCCAATTAAGCTCGGCCTCCAACACTTTAGATGCTGTTCGGACTCCTCCGAAATGTCCTCCATAAGGAGCTGCGTGACAAGCCTGCAAAATAGCATATTGTTCTATCTCGGGGACGCACCTCCGGATCATGTTATCTATGCAAACTTTAAACAGATAAGGTTCATCCCAATAGCAGTTACGGCTATCACAATAAAATCTTTTCTTTTGTACAGAGGAGAGCTCATAAGGAGCAATGTCTGCATCCCATGGCACCTCTCCCACATTTGTGGCCAGCAACTGCTCATCTGGAAAGGTTTCTAGAATATCCTCAGTCTCAGGTGCCTTTTCAACACCTTCAAGGCGTGATAAATGATCAACGACATGGTACTCTGTTCCCTTCACGTCACGAATTTCCAAGTCAAACTCTTGCAAAAGCAGCACCCAACGATTAGGCGTGGATTAGACTCTCTTTTCTCGACCAAGTACCTAATGGTTGCGTGATCAGTGTACACGGTCACTTTTGACCCGATCAGGTAGGACCTGAATTTTTCAAATACAAATACTACAACCAACATTTATTTTTCTGTTATCGTGTAATTCAGCTGAGCTCCACTCAATGTCCTACTTTTGTAGTAAATTGTGTGCATTACCTTATCTTGTCGCTGGCCCAACACGGCTCCTACAACATAGTCACTTGCGTCACACATGAGTTCGAATGGTTTCTCCCAATCGGGGGCAACTATAATCGGTGCGGTGACTAGCTGCCTTTTTAGCTCCTCAAAAGCTACCCTGCAATCTTCAGAAAACACAAATGGGTTATCTTTTTCTAGTAACTTACAGAGAGGGTTGGCAATTTTGGAGAAATCCTTGATGACTCTTCGGTAGAATCCGGCATGTCCCAGAAAGCTATGAATAGCTTTGATTGATGTGGGTGGATGGAGTTTTTCAATCACTTATACCTTAGCTTTATCCACTTGAATACCTTTACTCGAGACCAAATGTCCCAAGACGATTCCCTCTTGTACCATGAAGTGGCACTTCTCCCAATTCAGCACTAGGTTCGTCTCGATACACCTCTTTAGTACACGGTTCAAATTTTCTAGGCATTAATCAACGAATTCCTACCACTGAGAAATCGTCCATGAAGACCTCCATAATACCCTCCACCATGTCTGTGAAAATGGCCATCATGCACCGTTGGAATGTTGCAGGTGCATTGTAGAGGCCAAATGGCATCCTCCTGAAAGCAAATATCCCATATGGGCATGTGAAGGAGGTCTTTTCCCTATCCTCCGGGGGTATAGAAGTTTGGTTGTACCCCGAATACCTATCAAGGAAACAGAAGTGAGATCTCCCTGCTAGCCGGTCGAGCATCTGATCAATGAAGGGAAGTGGGAAATGGTCTTTGCCGGTGGCAAGGTTCAGCTTTCGGTAATCCATGCATATTCTACAACCCGTAACAGTTCTAGTGAAATATCAACTCGTTTTTATCATTCCTTACGACTGTCATACCACCCTTCTTTTATATACACTGTACTGGGCTAAACCAGCTGCTGTCGGAGATAGGGAAAATGATTCCCGCATCTAACCACTTTATCACTTCTTTCTTTACCACTTCCTTCATATTTGGGTTCAACCGTCTTTGGTGTTCCCTAGAAGGTCTGTGTCCCTTTTCCAAGAGAATTTTATGCATGCAATAAGCTGGGTTGATCCGTTTGATGTCTGCCATCGTCCAGCCAATGGCAGTCTTGCCTTCAGAAAGTACCTGTAACAACTATTGTTCCTGCACATCTAGCAACCCAGATGATATAATAACCGGTAATGTAGAGTTAGGTCCAAGAAATGCATACTTGAGGTGCGCTGGTAAAGGCTTCAGCTCTAACTTGGGTGGTACTTCAACTGAGGGCTTGGCTGGTGGGCTCTCTCTCTTTTCCAAGTGTAATGGTTCAATTTCAAGATCCCTCGACCATGTCCCTTTTCCTTCCAATGCTAATACCCATTCTGCTGGCTCATCACCGTTCATATCATCTAAGTTCATCAAACATGCAGCCAAAGGATCCCCAACAGTTAGGGTTGCATCATCTTCTTCCAGGATCACGTTCACGGTATCTATACGAGAGCAGTTGGCAAACTCACTTGGTCGCCTCATAGAATTCGGCACGTTGAATGTGATTTCTTCATCATCGAGCCTCATCTTAAGCTCACCAGTCTCACAATCGATGAGAGCTCTGCCTGTGGCCAAAAATGGCTTTCCCAAGATTATGGGAATTTCCTCATATACTCGGTAGTCTAGGATCACAAAGTCAGCAGGGAACACAAATTTTCCCACTTGCACTAACACATCGCCCAGAATACCCGACGGTCTCTTTACCATCCTATCAGCAAGTTGTAACAGCATGGAAGTCGGCATGGCTCTACCAATCCTCAGTCTTTTATATATGGCCAGTGGCATCAGATTAATGCTGGCTCCCAAGTCACATAGGGCTTTGGCGAAAGAGAAGTTGCCAATGGTACAAGGAATTGTAAAACTCCCTGGGCCAGCCAACTTTTCAGCAATAGGGCGTGTCACCACCGCACTACAAGTCTAGGTAAGGGTGACAGTAGCCAGGTCTTGCAAGTCAACTTTTCTGGACATCAAGTCCTTCATAATTTTAGCATAGCTATGAATTTCCTTCAATGCATCAATCAATGGGATATTTACCTGTATCTGCTTTAGCATGTCCAAGAATTTCTTATACTGCTCATCCTTCTGATATTTTGCCAACCTTTGATGGAATGGAGTTAGTGCTCTCTTCTTTTCTGTTATTTGTTCTTTTTCCTTTTCCACCACCACCTCAACTGCTGGCTCTGGGATTTCCTCAAGTTCATTCTCAGCTTCACCTTGCTTATTAACCTCTCCTTCAGCTAGCTACACTGTGCCCTTAGTCAATGGAGTTGAGTCTTCAATTTCATTAGGTACCTGCACCAATGTGTTTGTCTTTCTACTTTCATGCCTCCTTTCTTGTTCCAGGTCCAGGTCTCTGCCATTGCGGAGAGTCACTGCCATTAACTGTTTTGGGCCCTGGTCCCTTGGATTGACCTGAGTATCAGTAGGTAAAGTTCCGTGAGGACGATTGTTAACTGCATTTGAAATCTGCCACAGCTGCATTTTGATATTTTTAATAGCTGAGTCATGGGCATCTACTCTTTCGCTGATCTTAGCATTTGACCCAATAACCTGCTGCATCATAACTTCTAACCTTGAGAACCCATCTTCTTGCCTCCCCCCCTGTTGTTGCTGAGGAGGGTAGTATGATTGTTGCTGATTCTGATGGGTATAACCGTGCGGCCTCTGATATGGTGCTGCATTGCCTTGTGGTCTCATGGCACCCATATTTCCACTATTCTGCTCTTGGTGAGGCGGTCTATATGATTGAACTTTTTGACCCCAGTTCTGCCCCCCTTGTCTCTGACATTCATAATTTGACAAATAATTCATATTTTCTAGATAAGAAAGGTGATCACATTCTGCATTCCAGTGGTTACCAAGTGGTTGACTAATGCACGATGTGCATAAGCCCCCATTGGTTGTGTCTACGATGTGTACCTGCTGCTTTTGTCCTGATTCCTCCACCTGCTTATTTAGTATGCTCATCTGTGTTATCAAGGTGGACACGTTCTCTGCAATAGTATTGGATGGATCTAATGGCACTGAGTGAACTACAGGAGTAATGGGTGCATTCCTGGTTGTCCATCCTGAATTCTGTGCCATTTTATCAAGTAGGATCTGACTTTCTCTCCACGTTTTGCTCAAGAATGCTCCACCAGCTGAAGCATCAACATTTGCCTTAACAGTATCAGCCAGACCCATATAAAAATGCTACCCCAACATCTGCTCTGGAATACCATGATGTGGACAGATAACCAACATTCCCTTAAATCGTTCCCATGTCTCTTGTAATGTTTCCACTGGTTTCTGTCTAAAGCTCAAGATTTCATCAATTTGTTGAGCAGTTTTGTTGGGTGGATGAAACTTGTTCACGAACNATTTCAACTGGTTTCTGTCTGAAGTTCAAGATTTCATCAATTTGTTGAGCAGTCTTGTTGGGTGGATGAAACTTGTTCACGAACTGCTTAACTAACTCCTCCCATGTGGTAATAGAATTGATGGGGAGTGAGTTTAGCCAAGTCTGGGCAGCGCCAGTCACTGAGAATGGAAACAAAAACAGTTTTATTGCCTCCTGAGTGACATTTGGCTGCCTCTATGTTTTGCAAATTGACAGGAAGTTTTTCAAATGCTGCTAGGGGTCTTTGATGTATCACCCTGAGAATAGTCTCTTGTTTTGCAATAAGTGCAGCATATTATTTGTTATCTTGAAGGATTCGGCCTGTATCTGGGGGACTAGTATCAAAGTGGCCAAATTCTCAGTTGTGGGTTAAGACGAGTCATAAAAAGGAGCCTCTTCCCCTATTTGAGCGGCTGGGTCTACCACATTATCCCCATTATTGTTCCTGTTGTTTGGATCTTCCATGTCGGGTTCAATTTGTTCAATTGGTGGTTGATGTTTGCTTTTCCGGTTGGTCAGGTTTAGGGCCTTGAAAACTTTCTCGGGGTCTAATAAGGCTTCGACTAATTCACCAATTCTCGATGAGTTTCTAGGCATGCACCTGCAACACGTTACCAAACGTTAAACTTTCAATGTATAAACGAAAATTATGAAGAAAATTGACTATATTTCAGAATTTTGTATTTCTTCCAACTCAATTGATAACACCTCTAAGTCCCCGGCAACGGTGCCAAAATTTTATCACGCTCAACTATGTCTAATAAAAGACTAAGCGGGCGTTGCAAATATGATCCGGGGTATTATGCCCAGAGTCGATCCCACAGGGAATTAACGTATCAATCAAGTCTTTAGAATACGCAACTTTTACTCAATCAATTCTCTCAAGACTTTTTGAATATAAATTNGTTTCCCACGTTGGTGAACTTACTTCTCGGATATTTCATATAACTTGATTAATTATCTCTATCAATCATAAACACTCTATCTACCATAAATCTCTCTCAAGTAATTATGATAATTTACTAGACGCACTCTCTAATGTTACGCTAGCTAGATTGCATTATAGTTCACTTTAGATAGCACCCGAAGTATCGTTATTTCTAATCCAACTTCTAAACCCTCGGTTATGACTTTCGTCTATACTCTGGGAGTGGTGTTGTTCAAAAAATTACCTAAATATGCCCTCTCTCTCAAGTAGATACACACTAAATAGGCACATCTAATTGATGGACATTCAATTAACTACAAGAAGAACGTAGTTGAATAAATAGAGATGAACAATCAACCAAACTATATTAATATCACCATAAGTTTATCCCCCATCGGGTTCCACCAAAACCCTAGATTAAGAAAATTAGCTACTCATATTCATAAGAATCAANTGAAATAAGGAGGTAAAAATCAGTGTTTCTGCTTTGCTGAGTAGTAATCCACAGGCTTTTCTTCCCTTTAATGGCATCTCTTCTCCAAGTTGTCTTTTTGGGTCTATTTATATGTTTGGGATACACCCTAAACGTGTAGGAGACTTCTATTCCAACCGGGAAACACTTAAAACTCCGCAAAACTCGGATTTGACCGGATAAGGGGCCAGGCGTTACAGGCCAAATGCCTGGATAACTCCTGGCCAGGCCTGGCGCTTGGGCTCTAGCGCCTGGATAACGCTTGGCCAGGCCTGGCATTTGGGCTCTGGCACCTGGATAATGCCTGGCCTCACCAGGCTTTATAGCCCAAACGCCCGACTATAGCCCGGTGCACTCCTCTTCGCCACTCGAGCGTATTTTCAACGTTTATGCATCCATTTAGCTCTGCTTCCATCTCCAATTCAGCTACACATGAAATAGACTCCATTATGCACATACAAAGTGTATTTTTATCATTAACGCACATAAAATGTAAGGCATATAACGTGTTAAACCATGAATTCTAGCCACATATCAGTTGCCTCAAGGACTGTCACTTCTCATCTCTTCATTTACTTGACTATAGACTGTGTAATACTGTCATTTTTTTTATCTACCGTTGTCATCCATGTATCACATCTTACTCATAATACTTCATTATCTCTCTTGTTATTTCCCTGCTAACATTTCTGTCTATCTCTTTATTCTGAAAACTTTAACAAGATGTTCTTTTTCTTTTAGCTCCCCTTGCTACATCCACTAGCTCTTCGGGTTGCTTAACATTCTTGCTCTACTAGGGACGTGAGCCACACTTAGGTAATATGTATACTTTGAAGGATTCCAGTTCCTATCTTTGTAGTACTCATATCTAGTTGTACTAGTTTAGAGTGTACCATTTGGGTGTCTCACCAAGAGATCTATTAGCACATTTGCAATATCCTTCGGAAATGTCAACTAATGCAACAATCCATCCACTATTTTGGGTCACTCTAACCCCAGTCGGATCCTGATATCCGTCCTTCTTTTATATTACTTTTATTAGCTCCCATACAACATGATGAGATGGGTGTGGCCAATTGTACATACCTCTGTTATTGTTGAAGGTAACTCAAAAGGCTTACACGTCTTAGTACACTTCTTTTACCTTCGTGGCCAACTAGGTGCCTCATACCCTTCTTCATCTTGCTTCTTTTACCTATTAACGTGTATCTATCTTCTGAATATCTCATTGTGTTTCACCATAGGGGTGGATAGATATTATTGCCTTAAGACTCCTTATCAAGAGGCTTACACGTCTTAGTACACACATGATCTGCTGACGACCTTACATTTACTCATCATAAGCATTATAAAAATTGAGTTCCTCTGACTCAACTCTTCTACAGCTATATCTCTTACAACCTGTCTTTGTGGATGTAGGCATCGTCGTATTATGAATAAGATGGAGTATAGGAAATTGAGTTCTTACTACAGAGCTCGACCACACGATTTAGAGTAAGAAGAATGAGTGACTACACACCCATAAACAAGAAGAGTCTACTATACACGGTGTATATACTCCCTAGGATAGAACTGCTCTGATACCACTTTTGTCACGACCCAAACCAATGGGCCGCGACGGGCACCGGTACCTTACTCAACCCAGCACCAACGTAACATATCTTTTGTATCACTCAATAACAGGTAAATAAACCAAAGTAAAGCAAAGGGAATACAAACTTATACATATGACATACTGGCCTAGAAGACCAAAAATGATCACTCCTACACTGAACATAGGCCGACAAGACCATACAATATTTCACGTACACGACATATGTCTATGTTAAGACCCCAAATCCTAAACCGGCCGTGATGGCACCTATCGTGGAACTAGGCTAGCCAATAATCACATATTTACAGTTTCTTTCCAAAATCCCAACTCATTTTCAACATTTCATACATGTAAATAAAATTACTGAATCCATTAAGCAAAACAAATAGTTAAACAGTCCAAAAACCATCCCCAAGACCCGGTGTCAACAGGTCATGAGAATCTAAGGAATATACCAAAAATTATACTATTATAATACAAAACCTCGGGACGAAGAACTAGGGACAAAATAAGAAAAAGGAAACAGAGATGTTGCTGACGCTAAACAAACTACCTCTATGTCCTGACTCCAGCTCGGCACGGAAAGCGATGACTAACGCTCGGTACCAGCACCTGTATCTACACACAGGGGTGCAGGGAGTAATATGAGTACTCCAACTCAGTAGTAATGGAAATAAATCAATTCTAAGCAGTAAGAAAAACATAAAACCAAATCATCAGTTCACAATAAGCATAGCCTTTCTTTCCAACAATATATACACACATATATATATATATATATACATATATATACACACACACCCACATATATATATATATACATACACATACACACACACACACACACACACACACACATATATATATATATATATATGAAGTCAACATGCCTTAAAATCCAACATCAGTAAAATCCTTTGAAAAATGTGTTTCCCAACAGTTTCATAAATAAAATAACCAAAGGATTTAGTGTAAAATGAAATAAATCATAAGTAGACCCTCGGGCCAAAACATGAATCATAAATCGCCCCTCGGGCAGAACATCACTCAACATACCTCACAGTCACTCAGTATCAGCCCCTCGGGCAACCTCACTGTCACTTATGCCTCCCAATCACCCGTCACTCGGCACTCGCACTCGGTAGGTACTTGCGCTCACTGGGGGTGTGTACAGACTCCGGAGGGGCTCCTTCAGCCCAAGAGCTAATATCAATCCACCTCGTGGCATATCATATCCTCACAATAAGGCCCTCGGCCTTACTCAGTCAGAAACTCTCAAAAGCCACTCGGGCGTATCAGTAAAAACGGGGTACTCGACCCAAAACATCATTTTATATCTCAAAATAGTGTAAATAAGGCTGAGTTTCGAAATTAGTTAAACATAACATGACTGAGTGTAAATCATAGGTCAACACAGTGAGGAAATTAGCAGTAAACCCCCCCCTCCCAAGGGGTCTAAACAAGTCGGCACGAGGCCCCAAACATGGCTTATAGCCCCAATATAGCAATAGTTTTAGAACACATTTTTACTTATTATTTAGAGTAAAAATATGCAACTCAATAGTTTCCGTGGAGAGGACCAAGTCCAATCCAAAAATAAGTGCACGCCACATACTCGTCATCCAACTTGTGCGCCATTCCAAAATAGTGAGAAAATACGAAGTCCGTGGTTTCATACCCTCAGGACAAGATTTATAGCCAAAATACTAATCCCCGATGCTCTTACCCCTCGAATCGGCTCCTGATTACCCCGAATCTAACCAAAACCAGATTAACATCATCAATATACGCTAAATGACCAAGGCTCAAACAAAAACTATCAATTTTAGGCAAAATTCTCGAAATTGGACAAACCCGAGCCCAAGGACCACAT
This sequence comes from Nicotiana paniculata, assembly GCA_005239505.1. Lineage (NCBI taxonomy): Eukaryota > Viridiplantae > Streptophyta > Magnoliopsida > Solanales > Solanaceae > Nicotiana > Nicotiana paniculata. The sequence continues at coordinate 182,682 of ML321388.1, forward strand.
CTCAGAATTCTATAAAATTTACATCACAAGAATTCTCATTCTCCCACGATTCTATACATACCAAGAACACCAAAATCCGACATAATTGCCCCTTCAATTACTCAATTAAAGTCCCAATTTCTCATGCACCTAACCTCCCCAATTTAGGGTTTAAATCCAACTAATTTCCGATTTAATTACTAAGAAAACAACATAGAATCGAGTTATGAAGTCAGAAATATTACCTCCAAGTGTTTCCCCTTTGATTCCCTCTTTAAACTCTCTCCAAAGCTTAAAATCCGTCCACAAATGGTGAAAAGTGACCTAAAATTCGCGAAGATGGCTATTTAAACATTCTGCCCAGGTGCCCCTAATTACCTTAGTGCGATCGCGTTTCCAGCTAGGCGTTCTCTATGCACAGTCCAAACCCACTCTAGCGTTCGCATACCCACACACGTGTTTGCATAGCTCAAACATTCATTTCTCACATATGTGATCGCACAAGGAGCACGCGATCACACTGCTCAAGACTGCCCAACCTATGCGATTGCAAACCTTATTACGCGATCGCATAGAACAAATCTGCCTGCCTCAATCTTTAATCTAAGCGATTGCGGGTGAACTCATGTGATCACAATGAAGAAACCACTACTGCTAAAACACCAGAAAACCAACAATCTCCCAAAGACAAAAAGTGCCCGTTTGAGCATCCGAAATACACCCGAGGCCCCCGAGACTTCAAACAAACCTACCAACATATCCCATAACATCATTAAACTTAATCGAGCCTTCGAAACATCGAAAACAATGCAAAAACATCAAAATCACATCAAATTCAAGCCTATGAACTTTGAAATTTCTAAATTTCACCAAAGATGCCGAAACCATCCAAAACACATCCGATTGACCTGAAAATTTGAACACATATCCAAAATGACATTACAAACCTGATCCAACTCCCGAAGTTCCATTCCGACCACGATAGCCTATTCTCCCCTGCCGACCGGAAATCGCCAAAAACTAACTTTCGCCAATTCAAGCCTAATTCTTCATCGGACATCAAAACTTCATTCTGAGAACACGCCTAAGTCCCAAATCACCTGAAGAAGCTATCCGAGCCATAAAATCAACATTCCGAGATCGTTTACCAATAAGTAAACTCTCAATTGACTTTTCCAACTATTAAGCCAATTTAAGAGACTAAGTGTCTCAGTTCTCACCACGACCACTCCGAACCCGAACCAACTGACCCAATACAACATAAATAGGATAAGCAGCATATGATAAAGCAAAAACGGGGGAAACAGTGCTAATCTCACAGAACGATCGTCCGGGTCGTTACATCCTCCCTCTCTTAAACGTTTCATCCTCGATAGGTCTAGAAACATAACTGGAGTCTCGAATAAGTGGGGATATATGCTCCACATCTCCCGCTCGGTCTCCTAGGCAGCATCGTCCACCGTCTTTCCTTTCCACTGAACCTTCACTGAAGTTATATCCTTAGACCACAACTTTCTGACCTGACGACCCAAAATAACCACTGGCTCCACCTCATATGACATATCACCCTCGAGCTCAACCGTGCTGAAGTCCAAAACATGAGACGGGTCACCAACATACTTTCGGAGCATCAAAACATGGAACACCGGATGAATAATCGATAAGTTAGGATGCAAGCAAAGCCTATAAGCCACCTCCTCAATCCTCTGAAGCACCTCAAATGGCCCAATGAACTAGGGACTCAGCTTTCACCTCTTCCCGAAGCTCATAATACCCTTCATGGGTGACACCTTCAGCAGCACCTTCTCCCCAACCATGAAAGACACATCTCGGACCTTCCGATCTGCATAACTCTTCTGCCTAGACTGTGTCGTGCGAAGCTGCTCCTGAATCAACTTCACCTTACCCAACGCATCCTGAACCAAGTCTGTGCCCAATAGCCTAGCCTTACCTGGCTCGAACCAACCAACTATAGATCTGCACCTCCTACCATATAAAGCCTCATACGGAGCCATCTGGATACTCGACTGATAACTATTATTATATGCAAACTCCGCAAGTGGCCGAAACTTGTCCCATGAACCCCCAAAATCAATGACACAGGCAAGCAACATATCCTCCAGAATCTTAATAGTACCCTCCGACTGCCCGTCGGTCTGAGGATGAAATGTTGTGCTCAACTCGACCGGAGTACCTAACTCCCTCTGCACGGTCCTCCACAATTGAGATGTGAACTGAGTACCTCTGTCAGAAATGATAGAAGCTGGAACCCCATGCAATCGTACAATCTCCCTGATGTAAATCTCGGCTAACCGCTCCGAAGAATAAGTAGCGCTAACAGGAATGAAGTGCGCGGAGTTGGTCAGCCGATCCACAATAACCCATATAGCATCAAACCTCCTCGAAGTCCGTGAAGCCCAACTACGAAATCCATGGTGGTCCGCTCCCACTTCCACTCCGGAATATCTAATCTCTGAAGCAAGCCACCCAGTCTCTGATGCTCATACTTGACCTGCTGACAGTTGAGACACCGAGCCACAAACTCAACAATATCTCTCTTCATCTGCCTCCACCAATAATGCTATCTGAGATCCTGATACATTTTTGCGGCACCCGGATGGATGGAATACCGCGAACTATGGGCCTCAGCTCGAATCAAATCTCGAAGTCCATCCATATTGGGCACGCAAATCCTGCCCTTCATCCTCATGACCCCATCATCACCAATAACCACATCTCTGGCATCACCGCGATGGACCCTGTCCTGAAGAACAAGCAAGTGTGGATCATCATACTGGCGTGCTCTAATCTGATCATATAGAGAATACTTGGAGGCTACACAAGCCAATACCCTGCTGGGGATTTGATAAATCTAATCTCACCAACTGACCCGCTAAAGCCCGAGCGTCAAGTACAAATGGCTGCTCTGCTACTGCAAGGTAGGTTAGACTCCCCAAACTCTCCGCTCTATGACTCAGGGCATCAGCTGTCATGACCCAAAACCTATTAGGGTCGTGATGGCACCGGACACCACCGTCAGGCAAGCCAATCATTAATTAATTTAAATAATTTCCTGTTTTAACATTTATGAAAAAGTATTTCCTTTCACTTTATTACATATTAATTAAATAAAATATTTCAAGTAAAACAATAGTTTGAATATTCCATTTTAGCAAGTATATCCCAACACATCCCAAAATCCGGTGTCACAAGTACAGGAGCATTTTCTAAGAATATATACAATAATCACAAAGCCTGTCCGAAATACAAATTGGACAAGGATATTTAAAATGAAAATAAATACAATATGAAGGAGACTCTATCAGCTGCGGATCGCCTCCGGATGGTGTTGCTCGTCTAAGTCTCCAAACCATCCATTTCACTATGAAAGTACCTATGCAATAAAAATGCACAGCAAGTGTAGCATGAGCACAAAAACAACGTGTACTCAGTAAGTTCCCCGTCTAAACTCAGAGAGGCGGTGGCGAGAGGTCGAATTAGACACTCACTAAGGTCCAACGAATTAATTAACATCATATGATGAACACGGTAGGCATGTAAAGGTAGTAAAGCAGCAATATATATAAGGCATTGAAATCCAAGTAAATACTGGAAGTAAACAAACAGTTACCACTTCCTCATTTTCCCACAAATATTTTAAATAACCAATTTCCTCTTTGTTTTCCCCCAAATTTCTTATCACTTTAAAAAATCAAGGAAAAACATTTAACAATTTAGCATGCGCATACGGGATAAGGACAACCGGCCTGGGCCGTCATAATAATCAACTTTGTGCACTGCCGAGGATCGAACGACCCATACCATAAGTGCACCTCTCAATAAAATAATCATATTTATGCACTGCCGAGGGTCGAATGGCCCAACCACAAGTGCATCTTTCAATCCGCCGTGGTGTACGGTCTGCTCCCATGAGAGTGGGGGAAAGAACACTCCGCTCGCAGAATGTAAATTGCGAAGCAATCACATGCAGTCATGCACAATCAACACTCCACCCCCAATACGCCGAGAAATTAAATACTGAAGTATATGACAGATTTCTCTTTTAAAAACCACAAAATAGTGTTTAAATCCTTTCTCGAAATTCATTTGCCAAGTTTAATAATATTCAATAATATCACCTTATCAGGTATGCAACTATCCACGGATGAAAACAATTCTCTTTCCAGTTGATTAAGAAAATGAACTCTAGTCTTCTTTAGATATTAAATTTCGATTTCGATTATATTAGCAGTCAAGTAATATAGGCAGGATCATGAGTACAACACATAAGGCATGCTAGTGGGTCCTAGACTACCCGGACATGGCATAACAGTAGCTACGCACGGACTCCCGTCACCTCGTGCGTACGTAGCCCCCGAAGGTGATAGCACATACTAACTTAGTTCACCTAGGGGGACAATTCCCCCTCACAAAGTTAGAAAGGAGACTTACCTTGCTCTGAAGTCCCATAACCGGCTTCCAAGCCTTTCCGACGACTCCAATGGATGCACAACGCCCCAAAACTACCAAATAACGGGCAAAACAATAAAAATTCATCCTAATAATTGCAACAAATTCAAATTATGTGCTTTCCCAACTCCACTCGGTGAAATCACCAAAATACCCTCGAGACCACGTGCCCGGAAATCTGAAATTTCTCAAAGATATAATCTACACATAGCTCCACTAGTTCAATTATATAATTTACTCTACAATCCATGCTCAAATTCGTGGCTAAAAATCTAAATTACCATTTCTAGGTCTTTCTTCAAAAATCCCAATTCTCCTACTAATTTCCATGTCTAATCCATGCATATAATCTTGTATTTAACTTAGAAACATGAAGAAGTTACTTACCTTGACAATGCATGAAGAAATCCTCTTTTTGAAGGCTCCCAATATCGTCGAAACTAAGAGAAAAATGAAGAAATGGACAATAATTCACGGTTTTAAACATTTGGCCCAGCCTTGATTCCGCACCTGCGATCCTTCCTCCGCACCTGCACTCCTGCAGGTGCGACCAATCTCCCGCACCTGCACTCCTGCAGGTGCGACCAATCTCCCGCACCTGCGGCTTTCCTCAACTTCAGCCCAAAATCGCACACGCGCCCCATATCCCACATCTGCGACTTCGTAGGTGCGAAAATACCATCGCACCTGCGCTCCCAGCCAGACCACCACTTTTTTCGCACCTGCGGCTAAATCCTCGCAGGTGCGGTCACACCAGACTACAGCAAATTCCAGCCTTCTTCAAACTCTCAACTTGATCCGTTAACAACCCGGGATCCACCCGAGACCCCCGGGACCCCATCCAATTATACCAACCTGTTCCAAAACATAATGCGGATTTTTTTGAGGCCTCAAATCACATCAAACAACGTCGAAACTACGAATCGCACCCAAATCCCAACTTTATGAACTTAGAAATTTCCAACTTCTACATCTGATGCCGAAACCTATCAAAGCACGTCCGATTGACCCCAAATTTAGCGCACAAGACATATTCGACATTACGGACCTGCTCCAACTTCTGAAATCACATTCCGACCCTGATATCAAAATTTCCCTTTTCGATCGGATTTCTCCAAAAACTTTCAAATTCCTATCTTTAGACAAATGACTTCAAAATGACCTCCAGACATCTGAATTCACATCCGACCGCGCTCCCAACTCCAGAATCACCATACGAAGCTATTCCAAGACTCGGAATCCCAAACAGACATTGATATCACTGAAATGCGCTTCAAGCCAAACTTAGGAAATTTTCTTCAAAATACTAACTTCCACAATATACGCTGAAACGCTCCCGCGTTATCCAAAACCCGATTCGTACATACGCCCAAGTCTGAAATCATCATACGAACCTACAGGAACCCTCAAATCCTGATTCTGAGGTCGTTTACTAAAAATTCCAATCTTAGTCCATTTCTCCAACTTAAGGCTTCTAAAGTGAGAATTTTCTTTCCAACCAACTCTAAACTTCCCGAAATCCAATTCCAACCACGCCCACGGGTCGTAATACCTGAAATGAAACTGCTCACGGCCTCAAACCGCTGAACCACGCGCTAGAGCTCAAAATGACCGGTCGGGTCGTTACATTGGCCACTACATTAGCCTTCCCCGGATGATATAAAATAGTAAGGTCATAATCCTTGAGAAGCTCCAACCACCTCCTCTAACGCAAATTCAGATCCTTCTTCTTAAGCATATGCTGCAAACTACGGTGATCAGTGAAAATCTCACAATGCACTCCATACAAATAATGACGCCAAATCTTCAAGGCGTGGACAATAGCTGCTAGCTGAAGATCGTGAACTGCATAATTCTTCTACGCGTAGGCAATCACCCTACCATCCTGCATCAAAACCACTCCAAGGCCAACTCTCGAGGCATCACAGTAAACTGTATAAGAACCTTAACCCGTAGGCAAAACCAACACCGGAGCTGTAGTCAAAGCTGACTTCAGCTTCTGAAAGCTCTCCTCACACTCCTCAATCCACCTGAACTGAGCACCCTTCTGGGTCAGTCTGGTCATAAGTGCTGCAATAGATGAAAATCCCTCTACGGAACAACGATAGTACCCTGCCAAACCAAGGAAGCTGCGAATCTCGATAGTTGATGACGGTCTAGGCTAGCTCTGCACCGCCTATATGAATCAAGCCAGAACTCGCACTGGACACCACGTGCCCCAAGAATGCTACTGAATCAAGCCAGAACTCGCACTTTGCAAATTTTGCATACAACTTTCTCTTCCTTAATGTCCGAAGCACAACTCTTAAATGCTTCTCATGATCCTCCCGAGATCGGGAATACACCAAGATATCGTCAATAAACATGATGACGAAAGAATCGAGATAAGGTCAAAATACATTGTACATCAAGTGCATAAAGGTTGATGGGGCATTGATCATCTCGAATGACATAACCAAAAACTCATAATGACCATATCTAGTCCTGAAAGCAGTCTTCGGAATGTCTGGCCCCTGAATCTTCAACTAGTGATAGCTGGAACGCAAGTCAATCTTGGAAAATACCCTGACACCCTGACACTGATCAAACAAGTCATCTATAGGAGGAAAGGGATACTAGTTCTTCATTGTAACCCTGTTCAGCTGCCGATAATAAATACACATACGCATAGAACCAGCCTTCTTCTTTACAAACAACATCGGTGCACCCCAAGGTGACACACTAGTCCGAATGAACCCCTTATCTAGGAGTTCCTGAAGATGCTTTTTTAATTCCTTTGGCTCTGCTGGTTCCATACAATAAGGTGGAATAGAAATAGGTTGGGTGCCTGGCACCAGGTCAATACCAAAATCAATGTCCCTGTCAGGTGACATGCCTTGCAGGTCTGCAGGAAACACGTCCGAAAAGTCACGGACCACATGAACCGGATCAATAACGGGAATCTCACCACTGACATCCCTCACAAAAGCCAGATACGATAAACACCCCTTCTCAACCATGCGTTGGGCCTACAGGTAGGAAATCACCATGCTAGGCACATACTCCGAAGAACTCTCCACTCAACCCTCGGACATCCTGGCATAGCTAAGGTCATGGTCTTAGCGTGACAGTCAAGGAAATCATGATACGGAGATAACCAATCCATGCCAAATATCACATCAAAATTGACCATGCTGAGTAACAGTAGGTCCACTCGGGTCTCCAGACCCCCAATAGATATCACACACAACTGATACACACGGTCCACAACAATAGTATCTCCCACCGAAGTCAACACATGAACAGATGTAACTAAAGACTCACGGGGCATATCCAGGAAATGGGCAAAATATGACGAGACATAAGAATATGTAGAACCAGGGTCAAATAAAGCCAAAGCATCTCAGCGATAGACTTAGACAATACATGTGATTACTGCATCGGAGGCCATAGCATCTGGCCTGGATGGAAACGCATACATACGAGCCTGACCTCCACCTGCTCGACCTACCCGTCTAGGGCGACCTCTAGCTGACTGACTACCACCCCTAGTTGTCTGGGCAGGTGGTGAAGTAACTGGAGCTGAAGTTGAGGGATGGACTCTCTGCTGAGAAGAACCACCAGAACAACGGGGACACTGCCTCCACATATGCCCAAAATCTCCACACTCAAAATAACTCCTTGGAGCTGGAGGCGGGGACTGATAGAAACCCTGGCACCATAATGGCCACTAAAAGAATCATGCATAGAGTAACTCTGAATTGGTGGTGCTCGATTTGCACTCTGGGCTGGGAGGGCACCGAAAGAAGAATGGCCTGGCTAAGAACTGCGGGGACCATGTCTCGAAGATGCACCACTATAGGCTGGGCGGACTGGCTGAGGAGTCCTGAAGGAACGACCTCTACCATGCTGAAACTGCCCCGTGGAAGGAGCACCACTAGAACCACCTGATCCGCGAGTCCTCTTGGCCTCCCTCTCCTCCCGCTCCTAGCGGCAAACCGACTCAATATCTCGAGCAATATTAATAACCTGCTCGAAGGTACCATCTTATGCTCTCTCCCGATTCATAAAAAGGCGGAGCTGATAAGTGAGGCCATCCACGAACGTCTTAATCCTCTCCCTATTGGTAGGAACCAAATCGGTGGCATGACGAGAGAACTCTGAAAATCGCATCTCATACTGCGTCACTGATAGCTCCCCCTGACGCGGCTACTCAAAATGCCTGCGCTGTTCCTTCTTGTGAGACTGGGTACATACTTCTCCAAGAAGAAAGTGGAGAACTGCTTCCAGGTGGGGGGGTGCTAAACCAATAGGGATACGCCTCTCAAAAGACTTCTACCAAGTGAAAGCAGCACCAGAAAACTGAAAAGTAGCAAACGAGACGGCATTGGTCTCCAGAATCCCAGCATTACGCAGCATCCTCTAACACTTATCCAGAAAACCCTAGCATCCTCTCCCTCAGCACCACTCAGTGTCTACTAAATATCTCCAGTCTACGCTACTCGTCCTCTAGCAGAGCCGGAACCACGAAGTCACGAACTGGAGCAACCGGCTGGGCTGGAACCACCCCGGTGTCTGATGGCCCTGAGTAACCTGCGTAGGTGTCCGGGCAACTGGAGTCTGACTGCCTCCCCCGGCCTGAGAGGTGCGGCAACTGTCTGAGCAAGGGTGGTACACACATTCAAGACTTGAGCCAAGGTCTCCTGAAGACCCGGAATAAAAATAGGCACCGCTGGTGCCTGAGCCTGTCCCTCTGGAGCATCTGCGGCGGGAACTTGATTCTGAATAGTAGGGGGATCAACTAGTAAAGCCCCGTGTTGACCCAAGTAACTGCATGGTTTTGAAGATTGACAAATTCCTACCCAGTTGAACCAGGTCGATCAGGGCAAACATACTCGAATGAACTAATTGGCACAAGAACCGTACATGCACAGGAGATAAACATGATCTGTGAATTATCCATGAACTAAGAGGTTGTCTCCTAATGCGAAAAGGTTGCAAATTGATAAGAGGTTAGAATTCGAGTTAATCAAGGACAGAAACAAAGGAAGGAACTTGAGATAAACACAAATTCTTCCACCAAGGAAGAGTTGCATTAGAACTAAACAAGAACATCTCAACTTCTGGCGTTATATAATTTTGAAGTATTCCTACTGAAGAATTTATCTCATAAAGACAGAATTGAAGCAATAACTGAAAGAAAATTACCAGAGAAATTTTGCAAGTAGAATCCTTGTGCAAAAGAAAGGCTACTGACCAGCTAGAAGAACCAGTTCCATCTGTCTGTCTCTCGAGTCTAGTTGGTTGTAGTAGGTGATTTAATATTGTATCTTTCAGCTTTATTAGAAGAAATTGTAATAGGTACGCACTGTTCAAGTTAGAGTTAACTTGAAGCTTGTCGCAATTAGCTAGAGGCTAGTTTGCTACAAAGGGATTAGAGTTAGTCCTAGGTTTACAAAAGAGTTTATTTTGTAAATTGTGTTTGGCTTAGAGTTGTAGTGAACAGTTTTGGAAAATCCTACTAAGGAGTAGGTCGTGGTTTTTTCACCTTTTGAGCCAGGTGTTTGCCACGTAAAAGCTATGTGTTTTTACTTTACTGCATTTATTATTCCGCACCAATAGAAGTTGGAACACCAAGAAGAACCAGGTTCTTCTATTGAGACAACACTCGAAAATTGGACACCACACAAATCACCCCCCCTTGTGTGGTATTGAAGTATAAAACAACAATTGGTATCAGGTCAGGTTATCCTTGAAAAGGCTAACACCTTGGAAAAGATCAAAATGATTGCACCACCTGGAAACTGGGAGCTGGGAGGGTCAATCAACTGCAAGGCCACCACTCTTCAATGGTCAGTATTACTCTTGGTGGAAGAACATGATGAAGAACCACCTGATTGGAGAAGACTATGAACTCTGGGACATAATCACTGATGGTCCTCTAGCTACCATGAAGAAGACTATTGAAGGTTTAGATGTACCAAAGACTAGAGCTGACTGCACTATCGAGGATCTGAAGAAATGGGAGAAGAATGCAAAGGCCAAGAAGTGGCTAGTGTGTGGACTAGGTCCAGGTGAGTATAGCAGAATCCAAAGCTGCAGCACTGCCAAAGAAATTTGGGATACCTTGGAAGTAGCCCATGAAGGAACACCTCAGGTAAAAAGATCAAGAGGTACTCTACTATACTCACAGTATGAAAACTTCACTATGAAAGAAGGAGAGACAATCCAAGAGATGTACACAAAGATCACAACTTTCACAAATGAACTTAAGTCTCTTGGTAGAGTCATTATTGAAGAGGACATGGTAGAGAAGATCCTGACAAGGGTCTTACCAATCTCCTGGGAAAACAAAATCACTGCTATCCAGGAATCCAAAAATATGGCAACCCTCAGATTGGATGAACTAATTGGAAACCTTACTGCCTATGAACTTAGAAGGCAGACAATGGAGATGGATGGTCTAAAGAAGGAGAGGAGTCTAGCACTGAGAATCACCGAGGGAGCGGATCTTGAGGAAGATGAGATGGCCTTGATTACCAAAGAATTAAGAAACTTTATCATAAGGAAGAAGGGCATCTCTAAAAGAGGAAATTACAACAAAGCAAAAGCTTCAGAAAGGCCAACCAACGAGGGATGCTACAAGTGTGGAAAGACTGAAAACCTTATCAAGAACTGTCCTCAGTGGGAAGTGGAATGGAAAAAGGAGAGATATGAAAGAAGGAACAGGAAGAAGGAACTGGTCCAACCTATGAAAACTACAACGAAAGTTATGGTTGCTTCTTGGGGGGAAAGTTCAGATGAAGAATCATAAGATGGTGAGAATGAAGGTCAGGCGCTCATGGAAATTGGAGAATCCGATGAGGAATCACATGAAGAACTAGAGGTAAGTATCTCCCATCTTAACAATAAAATAAAGTTCCTATCTAAGGAAAAACTCTCTGAGTTTCTACTTCATTTCATGGATGATTCCGAAGAAACAACCAAAGAGAAGGAACAACTCTCTAAAAAATGTGAAATGCTAAAAGAAAAATGTATGAACCTGGAAATCAGAGTAAGTGAATCTGAAAAGAAAAACACTGTCTTGTTGAACCAGGTTCATCCACTTGAAACTGAGATGCTAGAACTAAAATCTAAAAACTTAAAGCTAAAGCTAGGATCCAGTAAAAAGGTTGCTGATCATTTTCATATCATGTTAGAAGAAAATGTGGGAAAACTAAAAGATAAGATGTATGCCAAGGATGAACGGATAAGAACTCTTAAAGAAGAACTTGGCAAAGTCAAACATGAATTAGATCGAACTTGTAAATGGAATAAATCATATGATGCCCTGACATGGCTTCAAGAGAATGATAGTAGCAACCGGAGAGGGCTTGTCTTTGGGAGTCAATTGCCCAAGTGGAATCCCAAAAGCAAGTATGTCACTCTCCCTGAGAATCTGCACCCATTGTTGTAAGATTGACCACTACAAAATTGAGTGTACTGCAAAAGAGCAGGCCAATCGAAGAAATGAGAGTTTTGTTAAAAAGAAAAAATCGCTACCAAATTGGGCCAAAAAAAGCTTGATTCATCCATTCTCTCATAGAAAAGGACCCAAACTAGTTTGGGTTCTTAAAACTAACCCCTGATTTCTTTTTGTAGGTTCAAGTGAGAGGAAGCAGCCAAATTTAGTATTTGGATAGTGGCTGCTCAAAGCATATGACAGGGAACAAGGAACAATTCCTTTCACTTGAAAGCCTCAAAGAAGGAAATGTCTCATTTGGAAATGGAAAGAAAGGTGAAATTATTAGGGTTGGTAAGGTAGGTAAGGATGACACACGTTCCACTGAACATGTGTACCTGATAAATGACTTAAAATATAGCCTGATCAGTGTGTCACAACTGTGTGACAGAGGTAACCTGGTTGCCTATACTTCCACAAAATATTTTGTGATTAACCTGCTTACTGACAAGATTGTTTTGCAGGGAAAAAGAATGAATAACATCTATGTCATAGACTTGTCCACACTGTCTGAAAATGAACTCACTTGCCTAAGTGTGTTGGACAGTGATCCCCTCCTGTGGCACAAAAGACTTGGTCACACAAGTCTAAATCAGCTAAACAAACTAGTCTCTAAAGACTTAGTGGTAGGGCTTCCTAACATTAAGTTCAAGGAAGACAAAGTTTGTGAGGCATGTGCAAGGGGGAAGCAGGTGAGATCTTCTTTCAAAAATAAGAAAATGGTCAGTACCACCAGGACGTTGGAACTGGTTCATATAGACCTATGTGTTCCTATGAGAACTCTGAGCAGAGGTGGTAAGAAATATGTAATGGTGCTAGTTGATGACTCTTCAAGGTTCACTTGGACCTTATTTATGACATCTAAGGATGAAGCATTTAATATGTTCACCTTATTTGTTAAGAAAACTCAAAATTAGATAGGAAATCAACTAGCATCAATAATCTGATCATGGTACTGAATTTGAAAATGCAAAGTTTGCTGAGTTCGGTAATGAACATGGTATCAATCATAATTTTTCTGCCCCTAGAACCCCACAGCAAAATGGGGTTGTTGAAAGAAAGAATAGAACTCTTGAAGACATGGAAAGAACCATGTTTCTTTCTAGCAAACTACCCCATAGCTTCTGGGCAGAAGCAATAAACACTGCATGCCACATAATAAATAGATGCATGACTAGGCCTCTGGTAGAGAAAACTCCTTATGAATTACTTAAAGAGAGAAATCCCAACATATCCCACCTTAGGGATTTCGGATGCAAGTACTTTGTGCACAATAATGGCAAAGATTCCCTAGGAAAATTTTATCCCAGAAGTGATGAGGGAGTATTCTTGGGATATTCATTACATAGCAAGGCTTATAAAATGTATAATAAAAGAACTATGTGTGTAGAAGAGAGTGTACATGTTGTCTTTTGATGAAACTAACACTCTTGCTGAGAGACAGGAACCAAAAGACGAGGAGCTTGGATTGGTGAGAAGCAGTGAAAACATTGAAGCAAATATGGAAGATGGAAAAGGTGATGGACCAGGTCCAACTACCCCAAGCAACATGACAGAGGGAACTCAACATGTGAACCTTGGCCCTTATCCTGTTCCACAACAACAAGACACCATGGAACTATCTAGAAGTGAACAGTTGGTTCTCAAACCAAACAGATATTAGAGTTCTCACCCTCTTGAGAACATCATAACAGATATGACATCTAGAATCAAAACAAGATCCTCCTTGAAAAATCTGTGTGCGTTTGATGCCTTTCTATCCTTGATTGAACCAAAGAACATTGGTGAAGCCCTACAGGATGCTGACTGGGTAAATGCCATGCAAGAAGAGCTGAATCAATTTGAAAGAAGCCAAGTATGGCACTTGGTACCCAGACCACTAGACATATCAGTGATTGGCACAAAGTGGGTCTTCACGAACAAGCTCGATGAGAATGGAACAGTTACAAGAAAAAAGTCTAGACTGGTTGTTCAAGGATAAAGTCAATAAGAGGGAATTGACTATGATGAGACCTTTTCCCTTGTGTCAAGACTGGAGGCAATCAGACTTCTTATAGCATTTGCTGCACACATGGAATTCACTCTCCATCAGATGGATGTTAAGAGTTCCTTTCTCAATGGCTATCCGAAGGAAGATGTATTTGTCAAACAACCTCCATGTTTTGAAAGCAAGGAGTCACCTGACCATGTATACAAACTTGACAAGGCTCTTTATGGTCTCAAACAAGAACCGAGAGCATGGTATAAGAGTCTATCAAAATTCCTGCTAGAACATGGATACAAACAAGGTAAAATTGACAACACCTTGTTCTTAAATGAAAAAGGTAAAGAACTCATGGTTGTGCAAATATATGTGGATGATATCATATTTGGGGCGACTTCTGAAAAATTGAGTAAGGAATTTGCTATACTTATGGGGAGTGAGTTTGAGATGAGTATGATGGGTGAGCTAAACTTCTTCTTAGGCTTGAAAATCAAGCAAAACTCAAATGGAACAATGATTCATCAACAAAAGTATGTGAAAGAATTGCTCAAAAAATTGAAAATGGAAGACTCAAATGATATAGACACCCCCATAGCCACAACTACAAAATTAGATGTGGATGAACCTGGTTCATCCATTGATCAGAAGCTATACTGAGGGATGATTGGGTCTCTATTATATCTCACTGCCAGCATACTAGATATGGTGTTCAATGTAGGACTGTGTGCTAGGTTTCAGGCAAATCCAAAGGATTCCCACCTAACTGTAGTGAAGAGAATTTTGAGATATCTGAAAGACACCTCTGGTATATGCCTTTGCTATCCTAAAGGTAGTAATTTTGACCTTGTAGGATATGTTGATGCTGATTATGCAGGTTTCCTGGTTGACAGGAAAAGTACTTCAGGCATGGCTCACTTTTTGGGCTCCTGCCTTGTGTCTTGGGTCACCAAGAAACAAAATTTAGTAGCCTTGTCTACTGCTGAGGCTGAATATGTGGCTGCAACCTCATGTTGTGCTCAGTTACTATGGATCAAGCAACAACTTATGGACTTTGGTATAGAGGTTGGATGCATTCCTATTTTCTTTGATGACACTAGTGCAATTAGTATGACGAAGAACCCGAATCATCATAAAAGAACTAAGCACATAGATGTTAGACACCATTTCCTAAGGGATAACTATGAAAAACGAATGATCTCAATCGAATTTTGTGCTACTGACCAACAAATTGTAGATATCATTACTAAAGCACTAAGTAGGGAGCATTTTGAGAGAAACCGACTTGAATTAGGGATGCTTAAGATCACCTAATTGAAAAAAAAAATTGAAAAAAAAAATTTTAAATAAAAAATTTGGCTAGGCAACACTAACATAGATAATCAACCAGAGTAATCATTGCTCAGTATCATGACTTTACTATCATACTCTCTTGTCATGTATTAATATGATTCCCTGTTGCTAATGATGTTTTTCTATGTTTGTGAATTGAGGCAAATTAAAGACTTTAACACGATGAATCTAGTTCATCCCTGCTGGTTCATCTGACTGGCAATGTACTTGTTCATCTCCATACAATTATTGAATTAATTATAGTCACACATGAGCAGGACTCTATCTATATTTGGTTCATTTCAAATTCTTTGTACTTATCCCAAAATGAACATGTTCCAAGAAGTCCCATCGCTACTTAATTAGCCTAGATTTAGGGAAGTCTTAACCGTCTAATCAATGACACTCCTATACCGAAGAATCCCACTTGATTAAATATTATGCCCGTTGTATAATTCATAGCCACATCTTATAAAATGGCCATCAATACTTCCCCTCTTCATAACATCATAAGTCGAATCAAGTTCTTTATTCTTCTCAAACCAAAACTGATCGTCTCTTCTCATCCAAAATTATCCATAACAATGTCTTCACCACCCCCTTCCTCATCTTCCTCCACAAACCAGGTCTTCACCAAACAAATCTTCATCCCCTTAAAACCCTCCAGTTCTTGAACCCACTCTTGAATCCACATTTCCCTACTGCAGCCCCCATGGCACGAAGAGTAAAAGTTTTGGCCATAAAATAAGTTGCTTATGGCTCTCGTGCAAGATTCTTGGAGGAATTCTTAAAGCCAGCAAGGTTCATGAGTCTGAATCTTCAAGTGAATCCTTCAAATCCGCTAATGAGGATGAAGCACGTTCATCCAGTTCTGAGCAAGGTAATCTTGAAGTTGAATATGAAACTGCTACTACTGAAAACAAGTTTGTGTTGGTTGGTTCAGTTGTTGATGTAGAAATGCCGGATAGGCAAAGATAATTGGGGAAAAATAAAATTCTTGAGAGAGAAGGAGAAGGAGGTTCTGTAAGGGGATCTGGGGATAACGGTGCCATGTTGGCTATTTTTGGCCGCGCTCCTGTGATTAATGAAGAAGGAGTCACAGATTTAGGGGGAAGTGTTGCTGGGGAAGCAGCAGCAGGTTTAGAGAGCCTAAAAAAATCAACAGATGGACCTGGTTCATCTATCGAGGAGACATTGGCTGAGATGCTGAGGAAAATGGGGGATTCATACAATCACAATAGGAAAAGAACTTCAAAATCAAAGAAGGCTACTACCCCAATTCCACCAAAGAAAAGAAAAGATTTTATATCTGCTGATGCTCCTGCCCCAAAGGTTCATCCTACAAGAAGTGTTGTTCGACAAGGAGAATAAGAGTTAGAAAGGGCTATGAGAAAGAGCAAGAAAAAGAAAGTTGCCAAGGGAAAGGCAAAGGAAGGAGAGCCTATTGAGGCTGTTATTGTTGATGATATTATGATGGACCTGGTCCATCATGAGGGAGCAGCCAGCTCCAGTTGTGGTTGAGCACAGCTGTCATCATTCAACTTTTGGACAGAGTTGTAAGTGGAACCAAAGCACATGCTATTCCTTATGGCTTTATTCTGACAGCTGTGCTTGCCCACTTCGAGGTTCCTGTGAAGAAAGCTGAAATGGCTAATGCTAAGGATTATTTTGAGAAAAACACTTTGCTGACATGTGATTATATTGTCAATGTTCCTGAGGATGAACCTGGTTCATCTAGGAAGCAGCCTGTCAGTAGCAAAGTCAGGTCATTGGTGCAGGAAGGAGAGATAAAGGATGCGGGGATCCTTCGATTGAAATCTCGCCTTCATGAGGTTGAAGCTGAGCGGGATGCTCTCGGATCTGAACTAGCCAAGGAGAAGGAGAAAAATGAAGGTGTTCTTCAACAAATTCTTTCTCTCCTTCAAGCCAAGACCCCAACCTCATTTCCCCCTTCCCAACCTTAAGAATTCCAGAGCCACCAAAAACCCCCCTCATTGCCCAGTTCGAGATTTGTTTTGTTCTTGTTTTTTTGTTGTCTTTGCTCATGGTAGTGACTACTTTAGTTTTTTTTGTATGGTGCTTGAATTGCGTTCTAATCAATGAATTCTACTATTTTTGTTATTGTCTTGTCTCAGTTTCTTAGATAACTTACATTTATTGGTTTCTTTTGATGATTAATCATGTTTTCACCTGCAGTTGCCTCAATGGCCATGAGTAATTGTTAACAAATCTGGTAAGTTTATCATTTTGCAACTTTTTTATGATGCCAAAAGGGGGAAGATATGTGCTTTTTCAAAATTTCAAAAAGTTGTGCTATTTATAACCTAATGAATCTGGTCTCTCCATGATAAATGCTTAAAACCATACAAAGTGTTTGAAGTTTATATAGGGTTGAGCATAGAGTTTGTCATCATCGAAAAGGGAGAATTTGTTGACCCAAGTCACTGCATGGTTTTGAATATTGACAAATACCTACCTAGTTGAACCAGGTCCATCAGGGCAAACATACTCGAACGAACCAATTAAACAAGAACCGTACATGCACAGGAGATAAA
Organism: Nicotiana paniculata; assembly: GCA_005239505.1. Classification (NCBI taxonomy): domain Eukaryota; kingdom Viridiplantae; phylum Streptophyta; class Magnoliopsida; order Solanales; family Solanaceae; genus Nicotiana; species Nicotiana paniculata. The sequence continues at coordinate 200,479 of ML321388.1, forward strand.
TATAATCTGTGAATTATCAATGAGCTAAGAGGTTGTCTCCTAATGCGAAAAGGTTGCAAATTGATAATAGGTTAGAATTTGAGTTCAACAAGGAGAGAAACAAAGGAAGGAAGTTGAGATAAACACAAATTATTCCACCAAGGAAGAGTTGCATTAAAACTAAACAAGAACATCTCAACTTCTGGTGCTATATAATGTTGAAGTATTCCTACTGAAGAATTTATCGCACAAAGACAGAATTGAAGCAAGAACTGAAAGCGAAATTACCAGAGAAATTTTGCAAGCAGAATCCTTGTGCAAAACAAGGGCTGCTGACCAACTAGAAGAACCAGTTCCATCTGTTTGTCTTTCGAGTCTAGTTGGTTGTAGTAGGTGATGTAATATTGTATCTTTCATCTTTATTAGAAGCAATTGTAATATGTACACACTGTTCAAGTTAGATTTAACTTGAAGCTTGTCGCAATTAGCTAGAGGCTAGTTTTCTACAAAGGGGTTAGAGTTAGTCCTAGGTTTACAAAACAGTTTATTTTGTAAATGTTGTTTGGCTCAGAGTTGTAGTGAATAGTTTGGGAAAATCCTATTGAGGAGTAGGTCGTGTTTTTTTTACCTTTTGAGCCAGGCGTTTTCCACGTAAAATCTTTGTGTTTTTACATTACTGCATTTATTATTCCTCACCAGTAGAAGTTGGAACACTAAGAAGAACCAAGTTCTTCTATTGAGACAGCACTCGAAAATTGGACACCACACAAATCACCCCCTTCCCTCTTTCTTGGTATTGAAGTATAAAACAACACCCCGACTGCTGCACAGGCTGGTCCCCTACCTCTACCACGGCCTCGATCGCGGCCTCGACCTCTCGCTGGTCTAGGTCGTGGCTGATCACCCTGATCGGTAGCGCGAGTCCTCACCATCTGTGAGAGAATGAAACATCAGAAGTTTAGATTTCCAGAGTCAACAAAATGGCACGACAGAATTCAAGAAAATATGAGATTGTTCCTAAGGGTTCCGCAACCTCTCGAAGATAATTACAGACATCTCTGTACCGATCCGCAAGACTCTACTAAACCTGCTCATGACCGTTGAGTCCTATGTAACCTAGGCTCTGATACCAACTTGTCACGACCCCAAACTAAACTGGTCGTGATGGCGCCTATCGTGGAACTAGGCTAGCCAACAATCACATATTTACAGTTTCTTTCCAAAATCGCAACTAATTTTCAAATTTTCATAAACGTATATAAAATTATTGAATCCATTAAGTAAAACAAATAGATAAACAGTCCAAAAACCATCCACCAAGACCCGGAGTCAACATGTCATGAGCATCTAAGGAATATACCAAAAATTCTACTATTATAATACAAAACCTCGGGACAAAGAAATAGGAAACAGAGATGCTGCGGATGCTGAACAACTACCTCTATGACCCAACTCCGGCTCCACACAGAAAGAGGTGAGTAACGCTCGGCACCAACACATGTATCTGCACATGGGTGCAGGGAGTAATGTGAGTACGCCAACTCAGTAGTAATGGAAATAAATCAAGTCTAAGCAGTAAGAAACACATAAAACCAAATCATCAGTTCACAATAAACATAGCCTTTCTTTCCAACAATATATACATATATATATGAAATCAACATGCCTTAAAAGCTAGCTTCAGTAAAATCCTTTGAAAATTGTGTTTTCCAACAGTTTCAGAAATAAAAATAATTGAAGGATTTAGTGTAAAATGAAATAAATCATAAGTAGCACCTCGGGCCAAAACATAAATCATAAATTGCCCATCAGGCAGAACATCACTCAGCATACCTCACAGTCACTCAGTATCAGCCCCTCGGGCAACCTCACTGTCACTCATGCCTCCCAATCACTCGTCACTCGGCACTCGCATTCAGTAGGTACATGCGCTCAATGAGGTGTGTACAGACTCCGGAGGGGCTCCTTCAGCCCAAGCGCTAATATAAAGCCATCTCGTGGCATATCATATCCTCACAATCAGGCCCTCGGCCTCACTCAGTTAGAAACTCTCAAAAGCCCCTCGGGCATATTAGTAAAAACGGGGTACTCGACCCCAAACATCATTTTATATCTCAAAATAGTGTAAATAAGGCAGAGTTCCGAAATCAGTTAAACGTAACATGACTGAGTGTAAATCATAAGTCAACACAGTGAGGAAAATAGCAGTAAAAAAACCCAAAGGGGTCTAAACAAGTCGGCACGTGGCCCCAAACATGGATTATATCCCAAATATAGAAATAGTTTTAGAACATAATTTAACTTATGATTTAGAGTAAAAATACGCAACTCAATAGTTGTCGGGGAGAGGACCAAGTCCAATCCAAAAATCGGTGCACGCCACATACTCGTCATCCGACATGTGCGCCATTCCAAAATAGTGAGAAAACACGAAGTCCGGGTTTTCATACCCTCGGGACAAGATTTATAGCCATTACTTACCTCCACCCTGGTCAAAATACTAATCCACGATGCTCTTGCCCCTCAAATCGGCTCCCGATACTCCGAATCTAACCAAAACTAGATTATCATCATCAATATACGCTAAATGAACAAGGCTAAAACGAAAACTATCAATTTTAGGCACAATTCTCGAAATTGGCCAAACCCGAGCCCCGGGCCGACATCTCGAAATTCTATAAAATTTACATCACAAGAATTCTCATCCTACCACGATTCTATACATACCAAGAATACCAAAATCGGACCACAATTTCCCCTTCAATTACTCAATTAAAGTCCCAATTTCTCATGCACCTAACCTCCCCAATTTTGGGTTTAAATCCACCTAAATTTCCGGTTTAATTACTTAAAAAACAACATATAATCGAGTTATGAAGTCAAAAATCTAACCTCCAAATGTTTCCCCTTTGATTCCCTCTTTAAACTCTCTCCAAAGCTTCAAATCCGTCCACAAATGGTGAAAAGTGGCCTAAAATTTGCGAAGATGGCTATTTAAACATTCTGCCCAGGTGCCCCTAGTTACCTCAGTGCGATCGCGTTTCTAGCTAAGCGTTCGTGATGCACATTCCAAACCCACTCTATGAGTTCACATACCCACACACGCGTTCGCATAGCTCAAACATCCATCCCTCTCACGCGCCTCAGAACACCTACATGATCGCACAAGGAGCCACGCGACCGCACTGCTCAAGACTGCCCAACCTATGCGATCGCAAACCTTATTACATGATCGCATAGAACAAATCTGCCTGCCTCAATCTTTAATCTACGCGATCGCGGGTGACTCACGCAATCACAATGAAGAAACCACAGTTGCTAAAACACCAGAAAACCAGCAATCTCCCAAAGATCAAAAGTACCCGTTTGAGCATCCGAAATACACCCGAGGCCCCCAGGACCTCAATCAAACCTACCAATATATCCCATAACATCATTCAAACTTATTCGAGCCTTCGAAACACCGAAAACAATACAAAAACACCCAAATCACATCAAATTCAAGCCTATGAACTTTGAAATTTCTAAATTTCACCAAAGATGCCGAAACCATCCAAAACACATCCGATTGACCTGAAAATTTGCACACATATCCAAAATAACATTACGAACCTGCTCCAACTCCCGAAATTCCATTCTGACCCCGATAGCCTATTTTCCCCTGCCGACCAAAAATCACCAAAAAACTAACTTTCGCTAATTCAAGCCTAATTCTACACCGAACATCAAAACTTCATTATGAGCACACTCCTAAGCCCCAAATCACCTAACGAAGCTATCCGAGCTATAAAATCTACATTCCGAGATCGTTTACCAATAAGTCAACTCCCAGTTGACTTTTCCAACTATTCAGCCAATTTAAGATAAGTGTCTCAGTTCTCACCACGACCACTTCGAACCCGAACCAACCAACCCAATACAACATAAATAGGCTTAGAAACATATGATAAAGAAGAAAAGGGGGAAACGGGGCTAATCTCATGGAACGACCCGCCGGGTCGTTACAGTCTACAAGCCTCTAGAGGACATAAATGTCATAAAGGTCGGGATAGGGCCCCTCCATACTAATCAATACATGTCCTAATCATACTGACCAAATAAGCAACTCCAGAGCAAATGGAGCGCACCAACACCTTCCGCTAAGCTGATAGCCTACTTGGAGGGCTCTCATCCTGTCTATCGAGACCTGCGGGCATGAAACGCAGCGTCCGCAGACAAAAGGGACATCAATACGAATAATGTACCGAGTATTTAAGGAACATAAATAAGTATATAAAAGACATGGAAGAAACATGGAGTAAATAACTCAACCTGTAAGCCGGGATAACTCTATACATCATGAAATACTTATAGTGTCAAGCATATGCGTATGAGTGTCATGTCGTGCATAGGCACATGTTTCATAACATGATCAAGCCTCTGAGTGCATCACATCATATCATCTCGACCATTGTGGGCAAAATCATCAACGTATACCAGCTGATCAGGTGGTGGTGTGTATATAATGCCATAACCTTTTCTCATATCCCATATACATATATATACATATAAATATGCGTATATAATGTTATCTGGTCATGGGTCAATGTACATGTATAAATGAATGCAATGCATGAGAAGTGCATCAATAAAATCTCTTGTAACGTCATAAGACCATTATGACTCTGATTAATATCATGAAATAAACTTTATCAACTTACTTATTTTCTGAGACTCATAAATAGATAATAGAATATTAGGACACATGGGGAATCAAGAACATAGACATCTCTAGCATTTCTATGAACAGAGTCATCTATGGAAGTAGTGCATTTGCTCGTTTCATTGTATCATATGGATCATGCCAAAAATAAAGAAGGGATAGACTTAACATACCTGAGCCGATTCTCTAAACAATCCCTCTACCATACGTCAATTGCAAAATAAACGTAACAGCGGATCGAAGTAGGGGAGAATCCGTATGATATTCTTGAGAAAGATTATACTGTATTTCCTTAGAATCACAAAATTTCATTGCTATTATGATAAATATTTTCATATGAATTTTTATTAAAGAACTCACAGTACATTTGTAACATTGTCTTTAGTGCAGCTCTCTTTGAATTGTAGAGATTCAAAATTAAGTAGATAGCTCTCTTTAGTCTTTTGGGTGTGGACCCCACATTATGGAATAATTTGGCCACCAAACTCTTTAGATTTGCCACCTATTTTAATGACTAATGAGTCATTGCTTGGGTTGCCACGTTAGGCACCTTAAGCTTATCCAAAATTATCTTTAGTTAACCACTAATCTCTTGATTAACTTGATAATCTCCCACCATCCAATAACTAAAAAATTGCCCATATAATTAAGAATTATCTCAAATTACTTAAAATACTACTCACTTTTAACACACTTTATACATCTTACTATCATGGTCCTGTGGTATCTTGTATGGCAATAGTCCATAAATACCTGCTATTATAGCTCGGATCGTATTTTATCCCAAATTGCCAAACTTCAACGAAATTCATTACCTTCGATTTTCTTACCCCCTCACCTTCACAAATTTACTAATAACTTAATATACAAAAATGTGGGATGTAACATCTCATTTATGAGCTTTCATCAATTTACTTATGACGTACTTTTACGTACGAAAACATGGGGTGTAACACATACTAAACAATACACGTCCAAATCACACTGACCAAATAAGAAACTCCAGAGCAAATGGAGCACACCAATATCTTCTGCTGAGCTGATAGGAGCATAGGTGTTCAAAATGATCATAGGAGCAAATCATAGCTAGAATGAGGGTTTTAACATAGATTGGGGCATATCACGGATACAAATCAATTAAAAAAATCCAGGATAAGGGAGAAGACAAATGGATGTCATATAACCAATGTAAACACTCAAAGTACCAATACATTAAACTAAACGAACTTTGAACAGTCTGAATTGCTTAAGTTAAACACAAATACATTTTTAGAACTGACAATTTAAGCACATGCAAATGCTAGAGAGGTTCGTATCATAAGCAAAGTTATACATAGAGATAGTCTAGAAAACACATTAGGTTATGCAATTTCAGAGGCATGAATATGCTAATTAGGAACATAAGACAATGAACATTGCAAAGTTAAGAACTCATTAGTTACTGAATGACAACTAGACAAACAAGAAAAGAATATAATCACTTTGAACGTCAACAAAGCTGTATAACCCAGAACCTTAGATGCGTCAAGTTCCAAAGGGCTCCAAGGAACCTAGGGCAATGCTCACACCCAAGGAAGGTCGAGAAAATAGGAATTCTGGTGGCCTTGGCTTTCATCTGGCCAAGAGCCAAAATAGAACAAGAGAATAAGAGAACAACAGAGTGAAGATCTTTAGTTTTTAGTGGAATTTTCAGCGATAAAAAAGTCTATCTAAAAGGGAAAGGGGGATGGGTTTATATAGCAGTCAAAATCGAGCAAGCTATAACGACCCGGACGGTCGTTCCGTGAGATTAGCCTAATTTTCCATGTTTTAGCTTTTTCATGTGTTAATTAACTTAATTATGATGTGTTGGGTCGGTTAGTTCGGGTTCGGAGTGGTTGTGGTGAGAATTGAGACACTTAGTCTCTTGAATTGGCTTAATAATTGGAAAAGTCAATCGGGAGTTGACTTATAAGTAAACAACCTCGGAATGTGGATTTTTTTTAGATCGGATAGGCTTTCTAGGTGATTTGGGACTTAGTAGTGTGTTCTGAATGTGAATTTGAGGTCCGGAGTAGAATTAGGCTTGAATTAGCGAAATTGAGTTTTTGGTGATTTTCAGTCGGCAGTGAAAAATTAGCTATCGAGGTCGGAATTGAATTTCAGAAGTTGGAATATGTTCGTAAGGTCATTTTGGATGTGTGTGCAAATTTTCAGGTCAATCAGATGTGTTTTGGATGGTTTCAGCATCTTTGGCGAAATTTGGAAATTTCTAAGTTCATAGGCTTGAATCCGAAGTGAATTTAGTGTTTTGATATTATTTTGGGTGTTCCAGGAATTCTATTAAGTCCGGGTAATCATTTATGACTTTTTTGTATTTTTGATTGGGGTCCCGAGGGGCTCGGGTTGATTTCGGATGGCCCTCGGGGACTTTGAAGTGCGAAAAAGGCAGCTGAACTGCTGCTGGTGTTGCCCCTCTGGCGTGGCCGCACCTGCGGATGGTTGAGCGCAGGTGTGAGAGATGCAGGTGCAAGAAAGGGGCGCAGCTACGGATTCTTGTGGGCTGGAGGAGTTTCGCAGGTGCGAAGGTTTTACAGCACCTGTGAAGCCGCAGATGCGGAACTTTGAGCGAAGGTGTGGAGGTTTGGTTTTTGAGTGGAGTCTGTAGGTACGCACCTGAGACCGCAGGTGCGGGTCCACAGGTATGTGTAAATGACCTCAGGTGCGCGACCTCTGGACAGGAGAGTATAAATACCAGCCTTTGCGATTTTGAGCCATTTCTTCAATATTTTCATCCGGGATTAAGCTTTAGGAGAGGGTTTTGAAGGAGGAAATCAAGAGGACTTCATTGAGGTAAGATATTTGAACCTAAAACTCGTTTCCATGTGATTTTTGGACTGAAATGGGGTGAAATTAAGGGAAAAATCAGTGTGTAAATTGGGTAATTAGGGCTTGTGATTAGAGACTTTAAAATGGGGATTTAAGGGGTCATTTGAGGTCCGATTTTGATGTTCTTAGTATGAATAGACTCGTGGGAGGATGAGGATTCTGTGATGTAAATTTTACCGGATTTCGAGACGTGGGCCCGAGGGTCAGGTTTGGCCTATTTCAGGATTTTCGGATAATTTTGATAAATTTCGAATGGGCCTCGTTCCTTGGCATATAATAATGATACGAATCTGATTTTGGTAGATTTGGAGCACTCGGAGGCTGAGTTTAGAGGCAAAGGCATTGAGGTCTAGGATCTTGGTGGGTTTTGAGGTAAGTAACGTTTCCAAACTTGGTTCTGAGGGTTCGAAACCCCGAACTATATGATATATAACTATAATTGAGGTGACGCACATGCCAAGTGACGGGCGTGCGGGCGTGCACCGAGTAAATTATGGCCTGGCTCATCCCATGGCACTGCCTAGTAGCTATTACGGATTGATATCTGCACTTCTATTATGTGGTAAATGTGAACATGTTAGAAATCATGTTAAGTATAAATGCTAAGGCTTCACACCGAAAATGCTGAGACCCGAGTGGTCGTATATATGCATATTTATTATTGTTTTGGCCTGATTTATATATATGTGAGCCATATAAGTGAGACTGGAGAGTAATTATATGCATATTTATTATTGTTTTGGCCTGGTTTATACATATGTGAGCCATATAAGTGAGACTGGAGAGTAATGAATGAGTGAGGCCGAGAGCATGTTTTTGAGACAGTTATGAGATCGGACGGCACACCACAGTGATACTTAAATCATGCCTTCGTTGTCTTGATACAGCGCTTGGGCCAATAGGGCCCCTTCGGAGTCTTTACACCCCCAGTTAGCGCATTGATATTGAGGGATGGATCTTCCCTGGACATGGATCTTGTCCGAAGCTGATGTTATAAGAGGGATGGATCTTCCCTGGACATGGATCTTGTCCGAAGCTGATGTTATAAGAGGGATGGATCTTCCCTGGACATGGATCTTGTCCGAAGCTGATGTTATGAGAGGGATGGATCTTTCTTGTACATGGATCTTGTTCGAAGCTGATGTTATGTGAGGGATGGATCTTCCCTGGATATGGATTTTGTTCAAGTGTTGTATTCCGGAGATGGATCTTCTCCATAGGGTTGGACTGGCCTTTTCCTCAGTACTGAGTGACTACGGTCACCGGTGTTTATGCATATTTCGGGATGGAACTTCCCTGGCCTGAGAGCCATATATAGTACTGAGTGGACATCTGTGGGAGAGTTGTGAGCACTATGTACATTTTCACACTGTGACATGTTGGCGCGTGGAGCATATTGAGATATATCTAGCATATTCTGTCATTATTTTTTTGATAAACGGTGAACATGCCTAAAGTTTGTACGCTGATGATTTTAACTATTGAGGTTTAGTCTGTCACTACCTCTCAGCCCATAGTTTGGGTTCGTTACTTCTGAGTTGGTGTACTCACGTTACCCCCTGCACCTCGTGTGCAGATCTAGGTACATCGGGACCCGGTAGTGGTTGCTGAGCGGCTGTTAGAGTTTCTTTCAGAGTCGCGAGGAAGCAGTCGACGATCGCAGCCTCACCTTCTCCTTCTTTATCTTCAGGTCGCACTTTTATTATTACAGACTATGATGTCATTTCCTATATATTTACAATTGTACATTGTAGTAGCTCGTGACTTGGTGACACTAGCTTCGGGGTTGGAATTAGAAATTGTGTTTTAAAAGTTGTTAACTTTCAAATGGATTATTATAAATATTCTGCTTCTAAATTTATGAATTTTTCAAAAATTAAACTTTGATTCAACAAAATGTGTGGCTTGCCTGATTCAACGACAGGCGTTATCACGACTATGGATCTGGGGTCGTGACAAAAGCATATAAGGAAACAGAGTAATTAAGCAACAAACAAGGAAAGAAACATGCAAATCCATATGAAATCAATTTAAGAGAGAAAATCTGTAAACCTTAGTTTTTAAGGGAAAGTGTAAATCAGCAGAATCCAAATAAAATCGAACTCACACAGTAGTATTTAACGTATATAAACAAAATAATTCTTGAAATCAAAGATTCGAACCACTTTAGGTAACACCAAAAACGATCAACCAGTACCACAAGGGGTCAAATATGGCAAGAGCATGGTAATTGAATCCCATTATCAGTGGGATTAGAAGAGGGATTTAGGGGGAGACGTCTAAGGTTTGGTGAAGAAGAGAGGAGTGACAGAGAGAATAGGGGCGGCGATTTTTAGGAAATGGGGTAGGGTTTCAGGGTTAGGTTAATTAAAAAGGGGGAAGTGGACGATGGCCATCTTGAGAGATCAACGGCTGAGATCAAAAATTAGACGGGCGGGTCGTTTAGAAGCGGATCGCGACCGGGTATTAGACATGGGTCGTTTGGCTTTGGTCTGGGTTAATATGGCTAGGTATTTGAGTGTTTTGGGTCATTCACTTGGTCCGAAATTGGTTTAAATATTGGGATGTTCTTTAAATACCCAATATTTATCAAAATAATTTATAAAAGTAATTAATAAAAAATAAAAAATATTATTTGGGCACTAAAATGATTGAAGATAATAACTTAACATTATAAAAATATAAAAAGTTATTTTGGCACAAATAATATAATTATACATGAATATAGGTTATTATTGCAAGAAGTGTGCAATTAGCCTAAAAATGCAAATGCAATTATAGAAAAATGAAGTAAAATATTATAAAACCTACATACTGGTGTAAATAATAAGTGTGGATGATTAAGTCATCACAAAATAATTTAAAGAATAATTATTAGATATTTATATAATAAAAATGTAGAAAGAAATTAATTAAGAGCTTTTAAAATTTATAGAAAAATGCTTGTACAGGTTTGTAAAATAAATGATGATGCGAATATGCTATTTTGAAAGTATATATGCATTTTAAAAATATGAGGGAAAAATTGGGTATCAACAGCAGGTATACCTTGAGTTTCCACAACAATGCCCGAACAACTAGCTAACGATCCAAAAACACCAAAGTACCTGGATCTTTACTAAATGTGCAGTAAGCATAGTATGAGTACACCATATCAGTACACAGTAAGTATAAAGACTAACATCGATGGAGTAGTGATGAGGAACAGTCAATACACCTACTAGACATAATAACTTGTACAAGTATAAATGTGATACTAACAGGGAACAATATCAATATAAAGCTAAGCATGATAAAAATAAAAAAAAAAACATTCCTTGCAATAGGAAACTCAAAGCAACAATTAGCAACGACGCACAAAAGACAATAATGCCGTGGAATAAGCTGAATGCAGTTTAAATCCGATGAAACCAAGTAAGGAAAACATGTAACAACTAAATAAGAACAAAAGTCTGTCATTCAAGATCTATTCAAGAATTTCCCTGAGGTACCACGCCTCATAATCACAAATCACGGATCTCAATTCACGAACCCTTATAACTTGGCATCTTGTGCCCACATTACAATTCAATCACACGGACAACTTACGTGTTGCACGGACAAGTCACGTGTCAATACCATTAATATATCATATATACACGGACAACTCATGTGCTAAGGGAGTGACCATTTCTCATATCCACACGGACAACTCATGTGCCAATAATAACAATGACTAATAATTGCACGGATAACTCGCACGCAAATAGTACAACTCTCACACGGAAGTAAAGTAAACAAGAATACATGTAAATAATCAACAAAACATCAGGATTCATCCTCTTAAACTAATATGAGTGATTAATTATGTGTATGCTTGTGAATGTAACGACCCGACCGGTCGCTTTGCGCTCTAGCGCATCGTTTAGTTGTTTGAGGCTGTGATCAGCTTCGTTTCAGGTATTATGACCCGTGGGTGTGGTCGGAATTAAATTTCGGGAAGTATAGGTTGATTTGGAACGAAAATTCTCAATTCAGAAGACTTAAGTTGGAGGAATCAACTAAGATTGGAATTTTGATTAAACGACTCCCGAATCAGGATTTGAAGGTTCCTGCAGGTTTGTCTGATGATTTCGGACTTGGGCGTATGTCCGTATAGGGTTTTGGATAACCCGAGAGCGTTTCGGCGTATATTATGGAAGATAGCATTTTAGAAGAATTTCATAAATTTGGGCGGTAAGGAATTTTAGTGTGATTGATTTTCGTTTAGGATTCCAATCCTGGGAATAGCTCCGTATGGTGATTCTGGAGTTGGGAGCGCGATCGGAAGTGAATTTGGATGTCCGTAGGTCATTTGGCTAAAGATAGAAATTTAAAGGTTTTCGAGAAATCCGACCGGAAGTGGAAAATTTGATATCTGGGTCAGAATGCAATTCCGGAAGTTGGAGCAGGTCTGTAATGTTGAATATTACTTGTGTGCAAAATTTGAGGTCAATCGGACGTGATTTGATAGGTTTCAGCATCGGATGTGGAAGTTTGGAATTTCAAGTTCATAAAATTGGGATTTGGGTGCGATTCGTGGTTTCGATGTTGTTTGATATGATTTGAGGCCTCGAGTAAGTCCGCATTATGTTTTGGAATAGGTTGGTATAATTGGACGGGGTCCCGGGAGCCTCGGGTGGATTTCGGGTGGTTAACAGATCAAGTTTGAGAGTTTGAAGAAGGCTTAGGTTGTTGTCATCTGGTGTGACCGCACCTGCGAGGCTTGGTCCGCAGGTGCGACTATGGCGTCGCAGGTGCGAAGAGGTGGTGGTGTGGCTTGGAGCGCTGGTGCGATGATATTTCCGCACCTGCAAAGTCTTAGATGCGGGTTGTGGGGCGCAGGTGCGAAGTTAGTTTGAGCTGAGGAAAGCCGCAGGTGCGGAGGTTTGGTCGCACCTGCGGAATCATAGGTGCTAGAGTTGGATCGCAGGTGCGAGAAAAATGGTCTGGGCAGTATGTTTTAAAACTGTGATTTTTGGGTATTTCCTCACTATTTCATCTTGGCACGGGCGATTTTGGGAGGTTCAAGGAGGATTTTCTTCATGCAATGATAGGTAAGTAATTCCTTCATGTTCTAAGTTAAATACAAGGTTATTACTTGGGATTTTACATGAGGACTTGTAGGAAAATTGGGAAAAATCTTAAAGAAACCTAAAATTTGTATTTGGATTTTAACCACGAAATTGAGCATGGAATTTAGAGTAAATTGTATATTTGAACTAGTGGCGCTATGGGTAGAATTTATCTTCGAGATATTTCGAATTTATGGGCACGTGGGCCCGATGGTAGTTTGGTCAATTCACCGAGCGGAGTTAGGAAAGTATATAATTTGAAATTGTTGTGAGTATTAGGATTAATTTTCATTGTTTTGCCCGTTATGTGGTAGTTTTGGGGCGTTGTGCATCCATGGGAGTCGTCGGAAGGGCTTGGAAGCCGGTTATGGGACATCGGAGCGAGGTAAGTCTCCTTTCTAACTTTGTGAGGGGGAATTGCCCCCCCCTAGGTGAACTAATTTAGTATGTGCTATTATCTTCGGGGGCTACGTATGCACGAGGTGACGCGAGTCCGGGCGTAGCTACTATTATGCCATGTTCGGGTATTCTAGGACCCACTAGCATGCCTTATGTGTTGTACCCGTGATCCTGCATGTATTACTTGCCTGCTAATATAATCGAAATCGTAATTTAATATCTAAAGAAGACTAGAGTTCATTTTCTTAATCAGTTGGAAAGAGAATTGTTTTCCTCCGCGGATAATTGTATACTTGAAAGGTGATATTATTGAATATTATTAGACTTGGAAAATGAATTTCGAGAAAGGATTTAAACACTATTTTGTGGTTTTTAAAAGAGAAATTTCTCATTTACTTGAGTATTTATTTTCCCGACGTATTCGGGGTGGACTGTTGATTGTGCATGACTGCATGTGACTGCTTCGCAATTTACACTCCGCGAGCGGAGTGTTATTTCCCCCACTCTCATAGGAGCGGGTCGTACGCCACGACGGATTTAAAATACACTTATGGTTCGGGCCGTTCGACCCTCGGCAGTGCATAGACATGATTATTTTATTTGAAAAGTGCACTTATGGTACGGGCCGTTCGATTCTCAGCAGTCCACAGAGATGATTATTATGATGGCTCAGGCCGGTTGTCCTTATCCCGTATGCGCATGCTAAATTTTTAAATATTTTTCATGGATTTTGAGGTGATAAGATATTTGGGGGGAAATAAAGACATAATTGTTATTTAAGACATTTGGGGGAAAATGAGGAAGTAGTAACTGTTTATTTGCTTTCAGTATTTACTTGGATTTCAGTGCCTTATATATTTGCTGCTTTACTACCTTTACATGCCTACTGTGTTCATCGTATGCTGTTAAATTAAGTTGTTGGACCTTAGTTAGTGTCTAATTCGACCTCTCGTCACTACCCCTCTGAGGTTAGGCGGGCGACTTACTGAGTACACGTTGTTTTTGTACTCATGCTACACTTGTTGTGCATTTTTATTGCACAGGTACTTTCATAGTGACATGGCTGGTTTGGAGACTTAGGCGAGCTGCACCATCCGGAGGCGATCCGCATCTGACAGAGTCTCCCTCGTACTATATTTATCTTTATTTTAAATTCTTGTCCAATTTTTATTTCGGACAAGCTTTGTGATGATTGTATAAATTCTTATAAATTGCTCATGTACTCGTGACACCGGGTTCTGGGGTGTGTTTTGGATATAATTGCTAAACTGGAAAATTTAAACCATTGCATTTACTTGACGGATTTATTTAGTTATTATATAATAAAGTGAAAGGAAATAATTTTCATAAATGCTAAAACAGGAATTTATCTCGACTAATTAATGATTAGCTTGCCTGACAATGGTGTCCCGCGCCATCACGACCTTCGGGATTTTGGGTCGTGACAGTGAAAGTGTTCTATCACAACTCGAATCAAAAAGTAAGATCAGAGACGGTGAATGGTACATAGGAAACACACAAAGAAGCGTAAATTGTATAACTCACACAAGGTAGACACACAACTACACAAATACCATCAATAACAATGACCCCAAACCATCACAAGCTATCAAAAATAATCACCGACATAGTCCCCCTTGTCTCGCCACTTGCGCAACAATAAAGTAAATAACCACCTTGTCTTGTCGCACGTGCATAATAATATTTCTACCTTGTCTCGCCACATGTGCAAAACCATATACATATAGCCCGCCTTGTCACACCACATGTGCAAATATCAATGATAACAAAAGCACAGACAACCCACGTGTGAGCACCCCGACAATCCTCTCAACAATATCATGTGTGCCAAAATATAACAACACAATATAATGACTTGCACCACATGTGCCCATATATTACAACATTTCCTTAAAATAATTCCAGTACCACAACCACACATAGCCCTTGGCTCAACAACACTGAGTACAACAACAACAACAATAATGCGAGAGTGTGGGAAATAAATCAACACAAGAATTTCAAACACAAAGAAAGTGAAGAACGAGCTCATAATGGAAGACATAACAAGTAAAAATCATTTCATATAAGAATAATTCAACAATGAGAGAGATAATGTGTAACAACGATATCAAATAAGAAAGAATCAACAATAAGAGAGATAACATATAACAATGAATTAAAATAAGAACAACTAAATAATAAGAGAGATAACATGTAACAATGATTTCAAATAAGAATAAGTTAACAAGGGAAGAGATAACAATAACTTTAAATAAGGATGATCAACTACACAAGAGATAACATGGCAATAAATGAGGTAACAACTTCAATTAGGGCATAGAAAAGTATATTTGGAAATAAAGGGTAGAACATGAATCAATCAACTTCAATTAAGACATGTAAGGAAAGTTTAGAAATGGAGGATTCAAGATGATTAGAAAACTTCATTTTTATGTACAAAGAAAATTTAAGAGTCTACATGGTCTGATTTCCACATATAAGTCGTGTACGCACTCGTAACCTCGAGTACACGTCTTTCACGTAGTTAAAATAGTGCAAACAACCCAAATCCTATGGGGCAGTTCCCCCCACAACTTTAGGCACGATACTTACATCAAAATCCCTCAATCAATACTTTAAAATAGCTTTTCCTTTACAATTCACCTCCTCTCGGCTCAAATCTAACCAAAATCGACTTAATAACATCAAATAATGCAAAAGAAATCATTTCCAATGAATAAAGTTATGATCTTTACACAATTTCTCAAAATTCAACAAAAGTCAACCTCAGGCCCGCCCGGTCAAAACCGGGGTCCAAGGGTAGATTCCCACTATCCATAACCCCACGAGTCTATATATGTGTTTTGTTTCAATCCGAGTTCAATTGTCACGGCCCAATTTTCCTTCTGTTGGGTACCGTGATGGAACCTAGTGTTAGGGACTAGGTAAGCCTAATATCTTCTGAATAACAACAATAATAAAGTAACATATAATAATTTGTGAAATGAAATTCTCTATACAAGTTTACCATTCCCAAAATCGGTAGTACAAGTCATAAGCTCTGCAGAGTTTTGCTATAATTTTCTAAATACTTGTTTGAAATAAAGTAAAAAGTGTGAATACAAAGTAGAAGGTGACTTCGAAGCCTGGGAACAAAAGTGTATGATATCTACAAAAAGACTACGCGAAATGGCAAACAATACGGTACTTTGCAATAAGAAAGAAAAATAACAATTATCAGCGGAATACCATAATACCGACACAGAGGAATGAACAGAAACATAACCTATATCAAAAAATCACAGATAAATAAAGGAAAAGTAATAACTCCACAACAACGACTACTTTTACATCATATTTTAGTCAATAAACTCCATGAGGTACCGAACCTCGGCCTAATCACAACTCACGGGTCACAATACCTGAACATTAACACTTGGCATATTGTGCCCTCGTTACACCGCATAACCGCACTGACGACTCACGTGTAAATTAGAGACATTCTCACATAGAAGGCAAGTAACCAGGGTGTATATCTATACTCAACAATATCAAGAAAACCTCTTAACCGATAAGAGTTCTTAACTACGTGTATGCTTGGGCAAGTGTCCTAACATAGTGTCACGACCCAAACCGCCTCACTTAACCGAGTACTAACATAACGTATATTTTCGCATCATGCTATCATAGGTAAATGAGACAGAAAGTCTGTCGTGGTATAACTAGAATAAGACACGTAATACCAACTTATACATAAGATATATGGGCCTATAAGACCAAAATGATGATCACTCGTACACTGAACATAGGCCGACAAGGCCATACAATCTTTTATGTACATGACATGTTTTACAAGCATCTAAGAGTACATAAGCATCATAAAGGTCGGGACAGGGACCCGCCATACTAAAAAATACACGTCCAAATCATACTGACCAAATAAGCAACTCCAGAGCAAATGGAGCGCACCAACATCTTCCGCTGAGCTGATAGCTTACTTGGAGGACTCTCGACCTGTCTATCGGGACCTCCTGGCATGAAACGCAGCATCCCCAGACAAAAGGGACGTAACTACAAAATAATGTATCGAGTATGTAAAGAATGAAAAATCAGTAAATAATGGACATGAGAGACACATGGAGCAAAAGACACGACATGTAAGTCTGAATAGCTCTGTGAATCATTTAATACTTATAATGACATGCATATGCGTATAAATGTCATACTATGCATAGGTATATGCGTTCATAACACATAAAGCCTCTGAGGGCATCTCATCGTATCATCTCGTCCACTGTGGGCAAATCATCAACATATATCAGCTGATCAGCTGGTGGTGCGTGCGTATATAATGTCGTAACCTTTCCCATATCCCATATCCCATATACATATATATATATATATATATATATATATATATATATATATATATATATATATATATATATATATATATATATATATATATATACACACACACACATATATATACGCGTATATAATGCCATCTGGTCATGGGTCAATGTGTAGGTATAAATGAATGAAATGCATAAGAAGTACGTTAACAAGATTTTTCAGAATGTCATAAGACCATAATACCTTTGATTAATGTCATGAAGTAAACTTTATGAACTTATGTATTTTCTGAGACCCATAAACAGATGATAGAATAATATGACACATGGGGAATCAAGAACATAGGCATCTCTAGTATTTCTATGAATAGAGTCATTCATGAAAGTTGTGCATTTGCTCGTTTCGTTTGTATCGTATGGATCATGTCAAAATGAAAAGAAGGGATAGCCTTAACATACCTGAGCCGATTCTCTTGACAATCCCTCTAGCACACGTCTTTTGTGATCAAACACGTAACGATGGATCGAAGTAGGGAGAAATCTGTATTATAATTGTGAGAAAGATTGCACCGTACTCCTTACAATTGCAAAATCTCGCGCTATATAGTATAAAACTGGTCTGCGTATGAAATGTTTTGAAACAACTACATTGCTATTGCATTCATGAACCTTGCTGAAGCTTTCCTTCTTAATTTAGTATATGAGAGGTAATTATTTTGGGTGAATTAGAAAGGTTATCTCAATCCTTTAGGTATGGGCCCCACTAGGATGACTAAGAAACCAATCTTTCTTCATTTTCCACCTTATAACATAGACTTTATAAGTCAGAAGTTGGCTGCCATGTTAAGGCTTATCCAAAGCCTTAATTAATCACCGGCTAATTCTTAATTAACTTGTTAATTCTCCCATTAACCAATTATTCATATAATTAAGAATTATCTCAAATTACATAAAATACTACTCACTTTTAACACACTTTATACATCTTACTATCATGGTCATGTGGTTACCTTGTATGGTACTAGTCTATAAATATCGGGCATTATAGCTCGGACCGTATTTTATCCCAAATTGTCAAATTTCAACAAAACTCATCTTCTTCGCCTCTCACCGTCACGAATTTACTTATCACTTGTTTGAAATAGCATAATACTTATAATCTCCAAATAATCTTGTCCTTGAACTGATATCAATTATCTTACGATAAATTCAATGTACAATACTACAGGGTGTAACATCGTCGTAATATAATAATGTGGGGCGTAACATCATCGTAATATAATATTGTGGAGCGTAACATCGACGTAATACTGCGGGGTGTAACATCATCGTAATATAATACCGTGTAGCGTAACATTGACTAATACTACGGGGCGTAACACATAGTTCATACCAGCTAGTAAGTATAAGAAAAGGCACGGACAACACGTAGAATGTTTTCTCACAACTTTCACAAGATAAAACTCACACAAGTAAGTGTACTGCTACACAATTATCGACAACAAGAATGCCCCCAGGCCACCACCTATCATCACAAATCAATCCCCGACACAACCAACCTTGTCACGCCACGTGCGCAATAGTAAAGTAAATGCCCCCTTATCTTGCCACACGTGCATAATAATGTTCTCACCTTGTCTCGCCACATGCGCAACTCACATATATATATCCCGCCTTGTCATGCTGCATATGCAAATATCAATAGTACAACAACACGACAGAAACCTCGAACAACCCCATAACAACAACCGCACGGCAGAAACCTCGTGCATCACAATAACAACAACCGAGCATGGAAGAAACCTCGTGCATCACCACAACAAATACAACAACAATAATGACAATAATACAAAGTATGGAAATTAAATCAACTCAAGAAACTTTGATCACAAGATACAGTAGAACTAGTTCACAAGCAATAACCATAATAAAGAACACCAGGCGTAATAAGAACAACTCAACAGGGAAGGAAATAATATGTAACAATTGTCCCACCATGTACGGCTCAACAACAAGAAACTAACACGAGTAAAATAATTCCAAATAAGGGCAAGTCCATCAAGGCATAGGGCATCTAAGCTTCTTTTAAGTTTGGAAAATTATTGAAGAGATACAACCAATTCAAATAAAGGTAAACAACGGGATATAACCATAACCTCAACTAAGGTTGAACATTTACAAAAGGAATAACTACAACTTCAAATAAAGATAAGCAGTTAGGAAAAAGATAACATGTGCAATAGAAGAGATAACAATTTCAATTTAAGGCACACATGAATCAAGTAAAAAATAAGAGTGGGTCATGAAGAAATTGATTCTAATTAAGCAAGTAGAGGTGAAACTAGTAATTAAGGAATGTAATCATAATAAGAACAACTGCACATTCAATGAATACAAGGACCTAGGAACCCTAAAAGGCCAATTTCAACAAATAAGTTCGACCACGTACTCGTGACCTCGTGTACACGGACTACAATTAGCATAGAACACTCAAATACTAAGGGGTATTTCCCCCACATAAGGTTAAGCAAGATACTTACCTCAAAGAAGACAAATCGATACTCTAAAATGAACTTCTCGGGTGAAATGACCTTAGGACGGCTTAAATCTAACAAAAATAACTTCAAAGCACAAATAAAACTCATAAGAAACTATTGTTCATCATAAGACTCAATCATTATAAAAATCTAAAAATCGATCCCAAAAGTCTATCCCCTCCCCCCTGGGGCCCGCTCCTCGGAACCCAACAAATTTCACAAAACTGAATACCCATTCTGATACGAGTTCAACTGTAGCGACCCGACCGGTCGTTTTGAGCTGTAGCACATCGTTCAGCAGTTTGAAGTCGTGAGCAACTCCATTTTAGGTGTTATGACTTGTAGGTGTGGTCAAAATTGAATTTCGGGAAGTTTAGAGTTGATTTGGAAAGAAAAATTCTCATTTAAGAAGCCTTAAGTTGGAGAAATGGACTAAGATTGGAATTTTGAGTAAACGACCTCCGAATCAGGATTTGAAGGTTCTTGCAGGTTCGTATGATGATTTCAGACTTGGGCGTATGTCCGGATCGGGTTTTGGATAACCCGGGAACATTTCGCATATATTATGGAAAATAGCATTTTAGAAGAATTTCATAAATTTGGGCTATAAGGCATTTCAGTGTTATTGATGTCTGTTTAGGATTTCGAGCCTAGGAATAGCTCCGTATGGTGATTCTTTAGTTGGGAGCGCGATTGGAAGTGGATTTGGATGTCCGTAGGTCATTTTGAAGTCATTTGGCTAAAGATACAAATTCGAAGGTTTTTGAGAAATTCGACCGGGAGTGAAAATTTTGATATCGGGGTCGGAATGCAATTTTGGAAGTTGGATAATGTCCGCAATTTCATATATGACTTGCTTGCAAAGTTTTATGTCATTCCGAGTAGTATAGGTCGGTTCGGCGCATTGGAAGCGAATTCTAGAACTTTAAGTTCAAAGTTTGATTCAATTTGGTTTTGGAGTCGGATTCTTAGTTTCATTGTTGTTTTTCACGTTCTGAAAATTCGAGCAAGTCCATATCACGAATACAGACTTTGTCAGTGCCTTTGGACGGGGTCCCGAGGGGCTCGGGTGAGTTTCGGACCCCTCGAACCTAATTTCAAAACACCAGAAAATTCCAGGTCTGGTTTCCTCTTCCAAGTTCGTGGAGGGGTGACCGCGTTCGCGAAGAAGGAACTGGGCAGGGGTGGTGAATGCCCTGTGCGTTCGCACTGAAGGCACCGCGATCGCGATGGGTTGGGCTTCTAACCCAGTGCGTCTGCACACCTCCCCCGCGTTCGCATAGAGTCCGACCATTGGGCCAGCCCAGCTCCCCTTACCATGTGGGTTCGCAGGGCCCCCTTCGCGTTCGCATAGAAGGCCCATGTGGGCTTGGTCACTTAAGGCATCGTGAACGCACTGCCCAGGCTGCGTTCGGATAGAGGAAACCACTGAGCAGTGTGTTTTTATAGCGGGATTAGTTCATTTTCCTCACCTTCTTCTTCTTCCTTGGGGTAATTTTGAGCATGCAAGAGGGGCAAACGACCTAATTATGGGAGGTAAGTAATTCCTACCATAAACTTAGTCTAATACTTGGATTCCTAGGTAGATTAACTCATTATTTAGTGGAAATTCAAGGGTTAGAGTAAAAACCTAAGTTTTATATAAATTAGGAGAATTACCAAGGAATTTTCCATGTAATCACACCAAAACTATATATTAATGATCCTTAGGCTATGGGTAATTGATTCCTTCAAAAATTTCCGGAATCCGAGCATGTGGGCCCGGGGTTGCATTTTAGGATTTTTCAATGTAAGGTGAAATGTCTAAGTAAATAGGAGAACTTCATGCTTTTGAGTATAATTTGATATATTTACGTAACGTTTGATTAGTTTCGAGTCCTCGGGAGACGAGTTTGGAGTTTCGGGCGCGTTCTTGGTCCGGGAAGTAGATTCGACACGAGGTAAGTCTCCTTTCTAACTTTGTGCGGGGGAATTGTCCCCATAGGTGAACTAAATGAATACATGCTATTATTTGCGGGGGTTACGTACGCACGAGGTGACGGGAGTCCGTGCGTAGCTACTATTATGCCATGTCCGGGTAGTCTAGGACCCACTAGCATGCTTTACTTGTTGTACATGTGACCTTGTCAGCAAAATATCATGTGATTCTTTTAATTAGTATCTAAGTCTCTGAAAAGGATAGAGTTTAATTTTCTTAATCACCTAGAAGGAGAATTGATCCTTCCTTGGATAATTGTGTTTCAGATAAATCTATAGAGTTTGGAACCCTGTCGAAATTGGCAAGTAAATCTCCAGAAAAGTTTTAAATACTATTCTCATGTTTAATAAAAGGAGAATTGTATCACTTCATTGAACAACTAATTTTCCTGATAAAAATGGGGTTTATTGGTGTGAATATGTGTAACTTTGGGTGCCTGAGTCGCATGTATGATTCGCGAGCAGGGTGACCCTGTATTTATGTATATTCATATGAGCACCTGAGTCGCAGGTATGATTCGCGAGAAGGTTAGCCTTATTATTATTATGATAACCGCGTCGCATGATCGATTCGCAAGCTAGGCAGATAAATGCATCTATGGTTCGGGCTGTCCGACCCTCGGCAGTGCATATTTTATTATTCTTGGTCCGCGCCGTTTGACCCTCGATATTGTTTGCGCATGATATTTACTACGTATTTGCTGTGATATTACCTGATTACTACTGGCCTGAAATTTTAAGTTGTCAACTGAAATGATAGAGATTTAAAGTTATTAAAGAATTTTGGAAGAAGTTGTTCCTTCCGATTGATTTATTTGTTATCTGATTAAATCACCCATGTTGATTAATTGTTATTAATATGACAAAGATTTAAAGTGTTAAATGTGGAAGGAGTTGATATTATTTATTCCTGATTTTGATAAATTGCCTACGATAATCATGCTTAGTGTCACACTCGAATATACTGAATTGACCTCTAGCAAGTGTCTAATTTGACCTCTCGTCACTACCTCTCTGAGGTTAGGCGGACGACTTACTGAGTACACATCTTTTTTTTACTCATGCTACGCTTGCTGTGTATTTTTATTGCACAAGTACTTTCATAGCGAGGTGGCGGATTTGGAGACTTAAGCGAGCTGCATCATCCGGAGGCCATCCGCAGCTTATAGAGTCTCCCTCTACTGTATTACATTATTTTAATTTCCTTGTCTACTTGTATTTCGGACAAGCTTTGTAGAAATTGTAAAATTCTTAGAAATTGCTTATGTACTTGGGACACTGGGTTCTGGGATGTGTTGGGATATAATTTCTTAAATAGGACTATTTAATCCATTGTATTTACTTAACGGATTTGTTTAGTTATTACGTAACAAGTTATAAATAATGATTTCAAAAGTGCTAAAACAGGAAATTTAACTTAACTATTTAAATGATTAGCTTGCCTGACAATGGTGTCCGGCGCCATCACGACCTTAGTGATTTTGGGTCGTGACAACATGGTATCAGCGCACTAGGTTCCTGTAGGACACACGAGTCATGAGCAAGTCTAGTAGAGTCTTGCGGATCGGTACGGAGACGTCTGTACTTATGTTCGAGAGGCTACAAGGCTGTTAGGAGTACTTCCCTTCTTGATTCCTTATCGTGCGATTTTATTCCTTAAGGCTTATGCCTAAGTTTATTCCTATCAATCTTACGCGTCGCGGAGCGTTTGCCATGAATCGGGAATTTGAGTAATTGATATGGTGCTACGGATATGGTGCGAGATGTTTCCCATGTGTAGTCGTCTGGGGCTATTGTTGTTTTCCTGCAGAAGAATATTATGTTGTTTCAGCTCGGTTGCTATTTTTCTGAGAACTTTGAGGCAATTGATCTATAGATGGCTAGGTTTTGGACTGATAAAGTAGTAAGACCTGGTGTTTCAAGTAGGATTGAGTATTGATGCCGTAGAGATAGTGCAGTACGGTGTCGTTGGAAGGTGTCAGTTGGTGAATTACATATGTGGGTTATCTCCGATGAATAGCCTAGTGCTTGCATGGTTTGCAAGTTTCCGAGAGGGGTTCTAGTGGCTATTCGGTAGGAGGCGGAATGTGTGAATGATGCTAGAGAATTTGAGTATTTAAAGAGTGCTAGCAAGAGAATTTGGAGGGATTGGACGGATTGGTTGAGTAAGATCATGTTAACAAAGGATAAAAGATCTCGGCAGGGTCTAGAGTGGTGCAAGGAGTAGCTTCGAGCTAAGTGGGGGAGTCCCACCATCTACAGTTGGGTTGTAGGGTTGTCTTCTCATGGGGTTGCGGATTGCCGGCGTGACGGAAAGTTATCACAGCTAAGGGAAAGGAGTAAAATGGTGATTGTGCGTGGGATTTGATGAATGTGTGCAAAAGTTGGCCCTGTAAGACCGGGGTTAGGCTTTGGAAGATTCAGAATTTATGCTTAAGGCATAGGCGAGTTGTATGGATAGTGACTCAGTCACGTGTTTCATTGAAAGGGGTGTTCATATGCTAGAAGAGCCTTGGAGTTGATTGTATTCGGGACCAGTTAGAGTGGGTGACTCTCAATAGCGGTCCTGGTGAATTCAAAAGTTAAGAATGCATTTAAGGGTTTCAGGCAGCAGTATGATCGAGAATCGAGCTTTTGCAGAGTAATTTCTGAGAAAAAGGAAGATTGTTGGAATGTTCTATGATATGTTCCAGTGTGCGGGATAGTATGGGAGGAGTGAGAGAAATAACCTCTTGATTGTAGAAAGATTTTCAAGAGGGTATGAGACGGGTTGCGAGATTTAGGCAGCATAGTCTCGTGAATCAAGGTTACTCGGGATGAGTGAGGGTTGAGTTTTCTATGAGTTGAAGGAAGTTGCTTTTATTCCTGAGGCAATTGAAGACGATTAAAATAAGATAGATTGATTAGCCATGGTTGAAATGGCACATTTACGGCAGTGATAAGTTCTTTCGATGTGATTAAGTTATGCATGTGGTTTGTGCCGGTGTGTGCGGGGCTTGTAGGCCGTCGTAATCGGTTTCATGTGGAAGCATTTGAGTGTTATGGCCTGTCAGGGTAGGCAGATCCCGGAAGGGTTATGGTGGTATAGACTACTACTTAAGGATTTGCATGTTGGACGATTGTGAGAATTCATTTGTGTGTTGAAATGGTACTCTTGAATTCAGTTAAGTAAAAGGTGTCTATATGATGAAGTGTTCACCCTATTGGTGGTTTAGAAGTTATGATGGAGTTCTTGCGCTACCTCATATTGGCATGTTAGGTGCGGTAAGCAGTATGTAACTGGGAGTAAGAATCGAGATTGCGGTTCGGTGTTAACAAGGATGTCATGAGTTCGAATGAGCAAGAATAATGGATTTGAAGTTCAGGGTAAGCTGGTGTTATCTTCAATGTCACCTAAGATCGATATTCGGTGAAAGAGGCTTTGTACCCTGGTCATGGATTCTTGATGTGTTTTGCAATATTAGTGTGGTCGGTGATGTAGGTGTGCAGATTTGTTGCCTTGTGTGGAAGGTTGTGGAAGCATGACCTCGGGAAGATTGTATAAGTGTGACATGTAGTCACCTGATTGGTTGAAGACTTAGACCAAGTATAAGGAAGTGCAACATTGCTTATTTGAGAATTTATGCCTGGAGGGCGTTTGGTTCAGTTGTTGTGGATTATGGGGTGTTTGTCCCGGTGATGACGGTTGTTATCGTGTATTATGAGAGAAAGTGGATTAATAAGGAACCAGGTAAAGCTATTAGCTTAGTTTGGTGTGAGGAAGGTAGACTCGATATTTGTGGAAGGATTTAAATATGATTATGGGCTCCGTATGAGCCAGGCATGTTCATTTCAGTAGAGCGCTTTTTCATGGAAAGGTATTAGAATAGCAGATGTTGTTCCGTCTTCGTCAAATTCAGGTGATATTATGATTGTGCCGTGTGAGTTGTGAAACGGCTTGATAATTTCTTATGTGTTGAGATCTCAGCGTAGTGATGATGTTATGTGAGCAGGACAGCTCTTGAGATCCAGAGTATATGTATGTACCGCACCTCAATTGTGCTTGAGTTTTGTAAGCATATAGCTTTATCAGTCTCCTCAGGATGGTATTATGCACTTAGCGTGCTTATGATCGATATTCAGTAATTTGTAATAGTGAGCAATTCAGCTCCATATATATATTTCCTTATGTGAATTTTATGATAGGATCGGGTTGCACGCCGCCACGGGTATGTTATTGGGATCGGGTGGCACGTCGCCACAGGTATGTTATTTCGATTGGGTTGCACGCCACAACAGTGTGATGATGCGTAAGGTCCCTATATTTATTTTCTTATGTTTTACTTTCTATTTTTATGAGAAGGGTTCATAATATGTTGCGTGAGTAGAATAGTCCCTTCCTGAGTCGTTTCTTATTTATCATGTTCGAGATATGGCCTATTGGCGCGATGTGGTATCATGTGAGGTTGTTGGTCATGTTTGGGGTGATTTGTTGTCTAAGCAGTTCATACTGGGTGAGACGAGATTGTTGGATCAGGGATCAACGCGATAAGATTTTTTTTGCGGACTATATTAAAGAACAAATACCATTATTTGGTTAGTAATGAGGTGATGACTCTAGTCAAGAGGAGGTATTCAATGATTTGTTAAGTCACCCCAAACATGACCAACAACCTCACAGGATACCACATCGCGCCAATAGGCCATATCTCGAACATGATAAATAAGAAACGACTCAGGAAGGGACTATTCTACTCACGCAACATATTATGAACCCTTCTCAGAAAATAGAAAGTAAAACATAAGAAAATAAATATAGGGACCTTACTCATCATCACACTGTTGTGGCGTTTAACCCAATCCAAATAACATACCCGTGGCAGCGTGCCACCCGATCCCAATAACATACCCGTGGCGGTGTGCCACCCGATCCTATCATAAAATTCACATAAGGAAATATATATGGAGCTGAATTACTCACTATTACAAATTACTGAATATCGATCATAAGCACGCTAAGTGCATAATACCATCCTGGGGAGACTGATAAAGCTATATGCTTACAAAACTCAAGCACAATTGAGGTACGATACATACATATACTCTGGATCTCAAGAGCTGTACTGCTCACATAACATCATCACTACGCGGAGATCTCAACACATAAGAAATTATCAAGCCGTTTTAAAACTCACACGGCACAATCATAATATCACCTGAATTTGACGAAGACGGAACAACATCTGCTATTCTAATACCTTTCCATGAAAAAGCGCTCTACTGAAATGAACATGCCTGGCTCATACGGAGTCCATAATCATATTTAAATCCATCCACAAATATCGAGTCTACCTTCCTCACACCAAACTAAGCTAATAGCTTTACCTGGTTCCGTATTAATCCACTTTCTCTCATAATACACGAGAACAACCGTCATCACCGGGACAAACACCCCATAATCCACAACAACTGAACCAAATGCCCTCCAGGCATAAATTCTCAAATAAGCAATGTTGCACTTCCTTATACTTGGTCTAAATCTTCAACCAATCAGGTGACTATATATATATATATATCATGAGGTGCATTGGGAGCATCAAATTAGTCGAATTTTGTCTATTAAGGTTTAGGGAGTGTCATTGTGGTCAGATGATGAGTTATGCAGTGCATGGTGCTGATTCAGCAAAGGTATGTAGTCATGTTTTGGTATAATGTGTGGTAGTTGATAGGGTTTTTATATTGGAACTAGGCCGGGCGGAGAATTTCAGGTGTTGGAACTGGATTCTGAGCCTATTATATGGATAAAAGAAGAAATCTTCATATTTGATCAAGATAATGTACTCAACTGGGTTGTGGTAGCACGAGCAGGTGCACTAGGTGTTAAACAGTGATTTCAGATAACTCCAGGGCAATTCTTAGCACGTTCGAGGACAAACGTCGTTTTAAGTGGGGGAGAATGTAACGACCCGACCGGTCGTTTTGAGCTCAAGTGTGTCGTTAAACGGTTTGCAGTCGAGAGCAGCTCCATTTCAGGTGTTATGACTTGTAGGTGTGGTCGGAATTGAATTTCGGGAAGTTTAGAGTTGATTTGGAAAGAAAAATTCTCATTTCAGAAGCCTTAAGTTGGAGAAATGGACTAAGATTAGATTTTTGAGTAAACGACCTCCAAATCAGGATTTGAAGATTCCTGCAGGTTCGTATGATGATTTTGGACTTGGGCATATGTCCGGATCGGGTTTTGGATAACCCGGGAACGTTTCTTCGTATATTATGGAAGATAGGGTTTTAGAAGAATTTCATAAATTTGGGTTGTAAGGCATATCAGTGTTATTGATGTCTGTTTAGGATTCCGAGCCTAGGAATAGCTCTGTATAGTGATTCTGGAGTTGGGAGCGCGATCGGAACTGGATTTGGATGTCCGTAGGTCATTTTGAAGTCATTAGGCTAAAGATAAGAATTCTAAGGTTTTTGAGAAATCCGACCGGAAGTGGAAATTTTGATATCGAGTTCGGAATGCAATTCCGGAAGTTGGAACAGGTTTGTAATGTCATTTATGACTTGCTTGCAAACTTTGGTGTCATTCCGAGTAGTATAGGTCGGTTCGGCGCATTGGAAGCGAATTCTAGAACTTTAAGTTCAAGTTTGATTCAATTTGATTTTGGAGTCGAATTCTTAGTTTTGTTGTTGTTTTTAACGTTCCGAAAATTCGAGCAATTCCGTATCATGACGACTTGCCAATGCCTTTGGACGGGGTCCCGAGGGGCTCGGGTGAGTTTCGGACCCCTCGGCGCTAATTTCAAAACGCCAGAAAATTCCAGGTCTGGTTTCCTTCTCCGCATTCGCGAAGAAGGAACTGGGCAGGGGTGGTGAATCCCTGTGCATTCGCACTGAAGTCACCACGATCGCGATGGTTTGGGCTTCTAACCTAGTGCATCCGCAAACCTCCCCCGCGTTCGCATAGAGTCCGGCCATTGGGCCAGCCCAGCTCCCCCTTACCCTGTGCGTTCGCAGGGCCCCCCTTTGCGTTCGCATAGAAGGCCCATGTGGGCCTGGTCACTTAAGGCATCGCGAACGCACTGCCCAGGTTGCGTTCGCATAGAGGAAACCACTGGCCAGTGTGTTTTTAAGCGGGATTAGTTCATTTTCCTCACCTTCTTCTTCTTCCTTGGGGTAATTTTGAGCATGCAAGAGGGGCAAACGACCTAATTATGGGAGGTAAGTAATTCCTACCATAAACATAATCTAATACTTGGATTCCTAGGTAGATTAACTCATTAATTAGTGGAAATTCAAGGTTTAGAGTAAAAACCTAGGTTTTATATAAATTGGGAGAATTACCAAGGAATTTTCCATGTAATCACACCAAAACTATATATTAATGATCCTTAGGTTATGGGTAATTGATTCCTTCGAAAATTTTCGGAATCCGAGCATGTGGGCCTGGTGGTGCCATTTAGGATTTTTCAAAGTAAGCTTAAATGACTATGTAAATAAGAGAACTTCATCCTTTTGAGTATAATTTGATATATTTACGTAACGTTTGATTAGTTTCGAGTCCTTGGGAGGCGAGTTTAGAGTTTCGGGCGCGTTCTTGGTACAGGAAATAGATTTGACACGAGGTAAGTCTCCTTTCTAACTTTGTGAGGGAGAATTGTCCCCATAGGTGAACTAAATAAATACATGCTATTTTTTGCGGGGGCTACGTACGCACGAGGTGACAAGAGTCCGTGCGTAGCTACTATTATGCCATGTCCGGGTAGTCTAGGACCCACTAGAATGTTTTACTTGTTCTACGTGTGACCTTGTCAGCAAAATATCATGTGATGCTTTCAATTAGTATCTAAATCTCTGAGAAGGATAGAGTTTACTTTCCTTAATCACCTAGAAGGAGAATTGATCCTTCCTTGGATAATTGTGTTTCGGATAAATCTATTGAGTTTGGAACCCTGTCGAAATTGGCAAGTAAATCTCCATAAAGGTTTTAAATACTATTCTCATGTTTAATAAAAGGAGAATTGTATCATTTAATTGAACAACTAATTTTCCTGATAAAACTGGGGTTTATTGGTGTGAATATGTGTAACTTTGGGCGCTTGAGTCGCATGTATGATTTGCGAGCAGGGTGACCCTGTATTTATGTATATTCATATGAGCACCTGAGTCGTAGGTATGATTCGCGAGCAAGTTAGCCTTATTATTATTATGATAACCGCGTCGCATGATCGATTCCCGAGCGGGGCAGATAGACGCATCTATTGTCCGGGCCGTTCGACCCTCGACAGTGCACATTTTATTATTGTTGGTCCGCGCCGTTCGACCCTCGGCATGGCTTGCACATGATATTTACTGCGTATTTGCTGTGATTTTCCTGATTAGTGGCCTGAAATTTTAAGTTGTCAACTGAAATGACAGAGATTTAATGTTATTAAAGATTTTTGGAAGAAGTTGTTCCTTCAGGTTGATTTATTTGTTATCTGATTAAATCACCCATGTTTATTAATTGTTATTAATATGACGAAGATTTAAAGTGTTAAATGTGGAAGGAGTTGATATTATTTATTCCTGATTTTAATAAATTGCCTACGATAATCATGCTTAGTGCCACACTCGAATATACTGAATTGACCTCTAGCAAGTGTCAAATTCGACCTCTCGTCACTACCTCTCTGAGGTTAGGCGGACGACTTATTGAGTACACGTTATTTTTGTACTCATGTTACAATTGCTGTGCATTTTTATTGCACGGATACTTTCATAGCGAGGTGGCGGATTTGGAGACTTAGGCGAGCTGCATCATCTGGAGGCGATCCGCAGCTGACAGAGTCTCTCTCATACTGTATTACATTATTTTAATTCCTTGTCTACTTGTATTTCGGACAAGCTTTGTAGAAATTGTAAAATTCTTAGAAATTGCTCATGTACTTGTGACACCGGGTTCTGGGATGTACTGGGATATAATTGCTAAAATAGGACTATTTAAACCATTGTATTTACTTAACGGATTTTGTTTAGTTATTACGTAACAAGTTAGAATTAATGATTTCAAAAATGCTAAAAAAATTTAACCTAACTTATTTAAATGATTTGCTTGCCTGACAATGGTGTCCGGCGCCATCACGACCTTAGTGATTTTGGGTCATGATATCAACCATGCTAAAACTATCAATTTCTGATATCATTTCGTCCCTCAAATCATGATTTTTCATTTTGAAAAGTTTCTTAAAAAATCACCATTTTCCTCAACTCAAAATACAAAGTAAATGATAAAAATAAAGATAAAATTATGGAATATAATAAATTCTAGGTGAAGAACACTTACCCAATCTATTTTCTTGAAAACCCCACAAAGAAGCTCCCAAAACGGAGGTCTACAACTCAAAACACGAAGAAAATGGTCAAACCTTCGACATATATGATTCTACCCAGCACTTCTGCATCTGCAGGCAGAAGTTCGCATCTGCGAAAATAACTTGCGAGTGCAGGTCCGCATCTGCGGGCAACATAGACGCACCAGTGGCGCCACAGAAGCGATGACAGGAGAGCAGAAGCGGACTCCATCGCAGATGCGATTTGCCCAACCGCAGGAGCGGCCATCGCAACTGCATGCCAGCATCCGTAGAAGCGGGCTAGCTCCCAGACATCAGTGATCATAGAAGCGACCAAGCTCACGCAGAAGCGGAGCTGCACATGCGCTCCAAGATGTCGCAGGTTCGAGACACCAGAACCAGACCTGACCAAGACTATGAAAAACATCTTAAACTCGTCTGTAAAACCCGGGGCCCCCGGGGCCCCGTCCAAGCATACCAACAAGTTCAATAACCTAAAACGGACCCGTCGAGGCCTCAAATCACATCAAACAATGCTGAAACTACGAATCGCACCATGAATCGAACTTATGAACTTTGCGATCTTCCAACTTCTAAAACTCGCGCCGAAACCTATCAAACCAGCCCGGAATGACATCAGATTTTGCAGGCAAGTCCCAACTGACATAACGGAGTTGTTCCAACTCTCGAAATCGCATTCTGACCCCGATATCACCAAAGTCAAATATTGGTCAAACCTCTCAACCTTCAAAACTTCAACTTTTCAAACTGTTACCGAAATGTTCCAAATTACCCTACGGACCTCCAATTCCAATTTCAGACGCACGCCTGTCACGACCCCAAATACAAAGCTTGCCGTAATGGCGCTTATCATGATACTAGACTAGCCAAACCCCCGGGAAAACAACATAAGGACTTTCCCTTAAATTCGTAACTACTCGATATTCCACAAAATTCTTCTGATTAAGCAGTTTAAAGCAACAAATGAATAATATAGTTTATACACTGCCCCAAAACCCGGAGTCAACTGTCATGAGCATCTACAACCAATACAACATACTACTATTTCTTTACTACAACCAGTGCTAGGAAATGATATCAAATAACAGGATAAGAAGGGAAAGAGAGTATGCTGCGGACGCCAAACAGCTACCTCAAAATCCCGAACGAAACTCCAAGAGAATGTGAAAACAGCTAGTGCTCAGATCCAGCACCTAATCTGCACACAAGGTGCAGGGAGTAATGTGAGTCTGCCAACTCAGTAGTAATGAAAGTAAATAATGTCTAAGGCAATGAAATATGTAAAAGCAGTCATAAATACACAGAGAATGAACTCCTTCTTTCAGAAAAACACAGATACGATGCCTTATAACATTTAAAAGTCAATCTCAGTAAAATATCATTTGAAATGTGCCTTCTCACAAATTTCCATAGAAATCAAGATAATTTAATATAGAAATGATAGTAATCATAAATTGCCCCTCGGGCAAAAACATGTTTCATAAATCGCCCCTTGGGCATAAGATTCCTCAGAATCAGCCACTCAGCATGCCTCAACATCACTCGATATCAACCCCTCGGGCAACCTCACAGTCACTCATGCCTCCCAATCAATCGTCACTCGGCACTCGCACTCAATAGGTACCTGCGCTCACTGGGGGTGTATACACACTCCGGAGGGGCTCCTACAGGCCAAGTGCTAATATCAAGCCATCTCGTGGCATAATCACTCAGGCTCTCGGCCTCTCACATATCATAAACAACGTAACATGTTGCAGCGTGCAGCCCAATCCCATAGCATCCTCACAACATAGGACCTCAGCCACACTCAGTCAGAAATCTCTCCAAAAGCCATTCGGGCTATCAGTAAAACGTAGTACTCGACCCAAAATATCATTTTATATCTCAAAATAGTATAAATAAGACTGAGTTTCGAAATCACTTATACATAATATGCCTGAGTGTAAATCGTAAGTCAACACAGTGAGAAATAGCAGTAAAAGCTCCCAAGGGGTCCAAATACATGGCACGAGGCCCAAATACGACATTCCGCCCAAAACATAATAATAATCTTTAAAACATGAAATATCATATGATTTAGAATCAAATACGAAACTCAATAGGTGCCACGGGATGGACCAAGTCACAATCCCCCTATCAGTGCACGCCACACACTCGTCATCCAGCATGTGTGCCACTACAAAAATAGTGAGAAAATACGAAGTCCGGGCTTTCATACCCTCAGGACAAGATTTACAATCATTACTTACCTCAAACCGACCCAAATACTGATCTGCGATGCTCTTGCCTCTTGAATCGACTCCCGATTGCTCAGAATCTAACAAAAACCAGATTAATATCATCAATATACGTTAAAAAGGAACAAAGCCCACTCGAAAATTATCAAATTTAACCAAAATTCCCGAAATTGGCCAAACCCGACCCCCAAGCCTACGTCTCATAATCCTATAAAAATCACATCACAAGAATCCTAATCCTTTCCCGAGTCTATACATGTAAAATGTATCGAAATCCAACCACAAATGACCCCTCAATTCCTCAATTTTATGTCTCGAATTCCCAAGCCCTAAACCCCCAATTTATGCCACTAAATTCCACTAATTCCATGCTTAAACCTTCAAATATCAACATAGAATCGAGTTTTTGGTCCAAGAAACTTACCTCCACGGAAATCCCTTGAAATCCCTCTTCAATTTGCTCCCAAAAGCCTCAACCCGTATGAAAAATATGATGAAAATGCCTAAAATTCGCGAAGGCAAGTATTTATATGCTCTGCCCAGGGGTTCCGCACCTGTGGTCCAGCTTCCGCATCTGCGGCCCCCGCACCAGCGACCAAAGGTCCGCACCTGCAGACTTCAATTAAAGTCCTCCTTCCACCTTCGCGCTGGCAGGTGCGACTCACCTTCTGCGCCTGCGATGCAACCCCAGCCAGCCAACCTCCACACATGTGATGACCAAAGGGCACCTGCGATGGACGCACCTGCAACCACCCTTCCGCAGGTGCGGAACACCAGGACAGCCACACACCAGCAGAATTTCCAACTTTCAAACTCTTCGACGGCCATTCGAAATCAACCCGAGCCCCTCGGGGCCCCAACCAAAAATACAAATACCTTATATAACATCACCCGAACTTAGTCGAACACTCGGAACAATCAAAATATCATCAAAACACCAATTTAATCCATGATTCAAGCGTAAGGATTTCTAACTTCCGAAATTCGCCAACGATGTCGAAACCAACCGAAACACGTCGGAATGACCTGAAAATTTGCGCACACCTCCAAAATAACACTATGAACCTATCCCAACTCCCGAGATTCCATTTCGAACCCTATAGCTAATTTTCCACTGTCGATCAAAAATTACCAAAAATTAGATTTCGTCAATTCAAGCCTAATTTTACTCCGGACCTATGAATGACATTCCGAACACACTCCTAAGTCCCAAATCACTTAATGAAGCTATCTGAGCCACAAAACCCCCATTCCGAGATCTTTTACCTAATAGTAAACTTCAGGTTGACTTTCTAACCACACAACCAACTTAAGAGACTAAGTGTCTCATTTCTCACCACGACCACCCCGAACCCGAACCAACCGACTCAACACGACAAAATTAGGTTAAATAATACACAATAAAGCAGAAACAGGGGAAACAGGGCTAAATCTTACGGAACGACTGGTCGGGCCGTTACAACACTTAAGTCCAAAATCACCATACGAAGCTGCTCAAGACCTTATGCCACCGAATGAGACTTAAATTATCAAATTGATAGGTCGGGTCGCTAAACCAATTCGACTCTCAAATCCCAAATTTTCATTTTTCGAAACATACACATTGTTTCTCAAAATTCGCATTTGATTCTCATAATATTGATGTTAAATCTCATATATAATCATGTAAAATAGTCAAAAACTGATCAAAATCACCTACCCAATGATTGTAGATGAGAACCCCCTCTCCAAATCGCCTCTTACCGTGTCTCGGGTTCAAAATATGAAAGAATGAGCTAAAATCCCGAAATTCCAACTCTTAACCCTGTTGCAGATGTCGCATTTGCGACCAAAAGTTCGCAATTGTGGATGTTCGCATTCGCGACCAAAAGTTTACAATTGCGGATATTCGCAATTTTGACCACATGTTTGCAATTGCGGCCAAAAGTTTGCAAATGCAGTAGTCCGCAATTGCAACAAAAAGTTTAAAATTGCGATGTACCTGCACCAGCATTCCAAAACTTCACTCAAATGATCTGAAACCACCCCAAAACTCATCTAGAACATCCCGGACACAAATCATATATGCATTTCAATCATAAAACACGTACAAACCTTCTCGGGCACCCAAAACACTGAAAATGGCTCGTCTTGACCCATCATTGACCATTGTCAAACTCTAAATTTCTTAACTAGTCTCTTAACCAATGATCCAAAACACACCCAAGCCCCTCGGGACCTCTACCAAATCATACCAATAAGTCTCAAAACATAGAAGGACCCTACTCGAAGCCTCAAATCCCGAAATATAACATCAAAACCACGAATCGCACCTCAATTCAAGCTTAATGAACTATGAACCTTCAACTTCTACAACTCGCATCGAATCATATCAAATAAACCCGAGATAACGTCAAATTTTGCATGCAAGTACAAAATGACATAACATGTATATTTCTACTCCCCGAATTGCAATTCGAACCTGATATTAACAAAGACAACTCCCGGTCAAACCTCTCAACCTTCCAACCTTCAATTTTCCAACTTTCGCCAAAATGTAACAAATCAACCTACGGGCCTCCAAATCCGACATACTCCTAAGTCCAAAAGCGCCATACAAAGCTATTGGAATCATCAAAAGACTACTTCTAGATTCGTCTACACAAAAGTCAAACCCCAGGTCATCTCTTGCCACTTAAGCTTTTAAAACAAAAATCTTCTTCCAAATCAACCCTGAATCATCCAGAAAATCGCATTCGGCCACATACGCAAGCCATGATACACAATACAAAGCTACTCGAGACCTTAATCCACCAAACAGAACACTAATTCTCAAAACAACTGGTCGAGTCGTTAATATGGTCAGTTACTTCACTGCCTGGGGTCACAATTTCTTTTTATTTCAATTTCTTTTTATTTCTGCAAATAATGTCTTCTAGCTTCATTCTCGCTCAAATTATCTCTATTTTCCACTCTTGGCTTCCTACATACCAATATCAAACATTAAGCTCAATTTATTAGACTTCAACCTTCAAGCACCCAAAAAAACACATTAAAATCTAGGTAAAATATATCAAATTTTATGTAAATATAGCATACCATCACCTCCCCACACTTAGGATTTTGCTTGTCCTCGGACAAACAGAAAACATCACAGACAAATCACAAACAAGCATTCATGCTCATTCAAACTCCTTGTCAAACTATTATTTAGAGACATCAACTACAAGAGTAGAACACCTTTCATTTGCTCATATTCATATATTGAATCTCGAAAGTTTTCTCCTCACATATCCCGTTGTATCTCACAATTAAGAAAAATTCCCTCAAACACACATCTATAATAGTAAGCCACAAACACTAGGACATATAAAAGAAAACACTCACACTCATCAAGGAATTTTACATGCAACACATATAGTACCATAAGTTTTCCCATTTTATCACTATCCACTAATGGCGGAGTCACAATCCACAGTTAAGTAGGACTTCTCAAAGCTTGCAATTATGGCTTGGGTAAGGTATGGACACTTTTGGTTATATAGTGATTAAATATTTCGTAAACACTTTAAGCATCACTAACTTCTAATTTTCCCACTCTTTTATTTTTTAAACACTTCTCACTTTCATTTTTTTCACACCTCAATCACAAAAGTCTCCAATTTTTTTTCGTAAGGGACTTAACTTTTCATTATTTTAATTCATGGGGAAAATTTGATTTTTCAAAGTAATATTTTCTCATTACCACAACTTTTGACCAATCACACAACCTAAAGTACTTAAGTGGAAGATGATTCAACAAGAGAAATTAATTTAAAATGGACAAGTCTTGTAATATGGGTTTCCTAAGAAAAGGTTAATAGGCACAAATTGGGACTCTAGGGATATTCATTCATTTGGTAGGCTAATTTAGACACTATCAAGGAAAGACTACTATCACTTTAAGGATCAAAACTTCCTAGGATTTCGCTTCAAACAACAGGCAGAGCAAATTCTAGACTGACATGCTTACACGAAAATACATAACAAACTCCCCACAAAATTTACATGGAATTTGCAAGTCGCCCAATTTCAACTGTCAATATACAAATATGAGCTTAGAAAGGAAGTTCAAGAACAACTTAGGTGACTCTCACAAAACATAACTTTTCAAGGATTGAATTTTCTTTGCTTCAAGTTCTCTATTTTTTTTTTAGTTACAAACCGAAAAAAAAATGCTTGGTTCAAAAGAAAAGCTCACTGTGAAAGAAACAAGTCCAAGAAAATCCAATGAGATTACTATGCTAAAATATAATTAAAATACACCACAAATAAGATATACCTGACCCCGCACTTAAAATTATGCATTGTCCCAAATGTACACCATAAATAATAAGAGGATAAAAGAAGCTCCTTGGAAGGACAATGGTCGAAGCATCTGCAGCTCATAGGGTACTCAGACTTCTTCCAGACATAGTCGTTTGTGCGGTCATCCCACACTTAGTTTCAACCATATGGCTTTCTTTTGATTTTTTCAATGGCTTTGTATCTCATTCTCATACACCTAATAAATAAAAAATAACACTACAAAAATAATACAATAAGAATTAACTAAATAAAATAAAACACAATAAAGTTGGATTCCCTCCCAATAAGCGTCTTAGTCTACGTCGTGGCGCGACGTGAATCACTTTTTTTCTCCACCTAAAAAATATGAATTGGATCACCAATTACACTCAATCTTATGATTATGCTCTTGGGGTGGTGGAAAAATCATTGCGTGCCAAAAACTAAGTATTGCAATTTCGCACTTCTTGCCTTCAAATGAGGAATGTTGGTTTTCCTAAATGGCATTACAAATTTCAGAATGTATGGCTTGTCTACCTCGTCCACTGGCCCTCTTTTATATTCATAGGGATCCACTATCTTTTCATTATCCGACCACAATGTAGAAAAGTGTTTTGAATGAGGTTTTACACGTTCAAATACATGAAATTCAAGCTTGTTAACATACTCAACACTAATGATACTAGAGACAACTAAATTAGTATCCTCAATGTCCATGACCGACCCTAGTATTAATTCTTCAACATCGACATCATCGAATTCTAGTTGGTTAGATTGTTGGTGTTATACTCTGACCTCCTCCATTAACACCTCAATTTTTGCCTCTATTGCATGCTCCTCTTGACTACTATTCATAATATTAGCTTGTTTGCAATTTAAAGCTTCAACCAGTTGACTCACTTGAGCCTCCAAGTTATGAAAATTTATCTCCGGCCTTTGCATCTATAGTTGTCTCTCATCATTTTGCTCCATGAGGCACTTTAAAATATCCTTTATCTCCTTCAGGTCGGTATTCCCTGGTTATTTATTTCTATTAACTTCATAAAGAAAATATAGAACCATCATAACAACGGTTTTGAGGAGGATAAGAAATAGAAGCATAACCATGAAAATGAGCATCTCGACCACCACATACATCACACACAATGCACATTGTAGATCGATTTAGTGTACATAACTGACTCTCGGGAACATTTTAATATTTTTTCATTGGTGGTTTCCTCAACAATAAGCAGTAGGAAGATCAAAAGAAGAACTATCAACATCCAAACTCCCATAATTGTAAGATGCTATGTTTCTTGTATTACAAATAAAATAAAATGAAACTAAATAAAATTAATATCCAAACTATAGCAATATTTACACCTATAACTACATTGTTAGTTCCCCGGCAATGGCGCCAAAATTTGATCACGCCCAACTATGTCTTATAAAAAGGACTAACCAGTCGTTGCAAATATAATCCGGTCTAAGAGTACGAAGTCGAATCACATAGAGAACTAACGCTTAGCTATAGCTATTTAATATCACTAAGAAAATAATTTTGAACAATTTTCTAGTTATGAATATTAAGATTTTTGTTTTAAACTACTTAACTGAAAAAATACTAAATTAATAAGATTAACAACTGTAGAGAAATATGTGAATTGAAGAGACAAAAGCCTAGAATTATGATTTCCTCGGTTATCCGGATGACTACTTAATGTGTTCACTGTAATCATGTCGAGTTATTCTCCATTGATCATGAGTTCTCCTATTACTATAATTATCTCTCGATCAAAAGCTGTAATTTTCTACAATTATTCTCTCTAACTAACCCTAGATAGCAATTCAAACGACCCACAAAGATCGTCCCGAAGATCTATTATCTTTAATGCCACTTTTAAATCCAAGTAATTAATCTCTTAACTTACTCATATGTTATTTTTTTCTACAATAACCTAACCAAGTATTCTTTTTCAAACACATGATAAATAGGAACAATTAATCGATGGTCATTCAACTAACAAAAAACAAAACATAGTTGAACAAATAAATTATAAAAATGACTCAATTATAATAAGCATGATCAATTATTTACCCAACAATTGATTCCATCAAAACCCTAGAAGAAAGGCTTAGCTACTCATACTAATACTAAAAAAACACCTAAACCATTGTCAGACCAATATCTATAGAAATAAAGATAGGAAAGCAGAGAAAACTCTTTGATTTGTCTTGTAGAATGGACTTGAGGATCTTCTAGACTCAAATTTACTTCAACAACGGTATTCCTGCCTTCTCATGCCAAGAATCCAGCTGAATAAGGTCTAGAAGTTTTTATATCACGTCCCTGACCAAATGACTAAGTTGCCCCTTGAGATAAAATGCAGGCAAATTTGTACTGGTGGTATAGTTGTGCTTCGCACAGGATCTGTTGAAATTCCTAATTTTTCTGTGCTTTTCATGTGTTGTGGGAAGTTACTTCACTGCCCGGGTCACAATTTGTCTGTATTTTTCCTGTCCTATGGGTAGTTACTTCACTACCTGGGATCATAATTTCTTTTTATTTCTTCGGAAAGTGCCTTTTAGATTAATTCTCAACCAAATTATGTCTATTTTCCACCCTCATACGTTCAACCATTAAGCTCAATTTATCATATTTTAACCTTCAAACACCAAAAAACACATTAAAATTGGGTAAAATGTATCAAATTTCATGTAAATATAGCATATTATAAAGCCACTTAGGGTATTGTGAAGGAAAATCTGCATCCCAATGTGCGGGCCGCAAAATAGAAATGCAAAACGTAGATCTGTCGTATATCCGACAGTATATTTTAAAATTTTGGAGGACCATTTTATGGACCGCAGAGGCGATATACGATCCTTTTCGAGATCGCAGATCTGATTTGGATGGGCTTTTTTGGAAATATTTATATCTGACTCTATTTCTAATAAAAAGTCCAAGATGAAGTTTTAGAAGGAAAATTTTATCTATTTTGAAAGAGAGAACCATCCTAGAGAGAGGGAGGAGCTCCAACATTTCTACACTTCAATTCCTTACTCAATTCTTGGAGATTCGAGGGGAGAAACTTACAAAGTCTTCAGCTAGCAAGGTAAGGATTTATCCCAAAATCTCATGCAATCTTCAATAATAATATAAATGTAGGTAGAATTTGAGTATTGGAACATATGGGATACTTATTGGAAACCATAAGCTCTGCAAACTTGAGTTGGGTGTTGTAAAAAATAGGGAGATGTGGTTGTTAGATGTAGTTATTGGTTGGGTGTAGTTGGGTGATCATGCATATATTGTTGAAGGTCAATTACTATCAAAGAATGATTACAAGTGCGAATATGATCATGGAAGGGGTTTGAGGGATGAAGAAAACCCCATTTCTAGAGATAGTGTCGGGTTATGCACTCTAATTATTTGATAAAATGTCTAAATGAATTAAAATATAGAAATCCTCACGAATGTTGGTTCAATTAAGCTTTTGTGATTTAGATTGATGTATTACAGGTAGTGAAACATAGTCTACTGGGAACAAAGTCTATAGAGCTGCTCCACTCAACCCTCGGTAACCCCAGCATCGCCAACGTGACGGTCTTAGCGTGACAATCGAGAACAACATGACATGGAGACAACCAATCCATACCCAAAATCACGTCAAAATCGACCATACTAAGCAACAAAAGATCTACTCTGATGTTCAGACTCCCAATAGTCACCACACATGACCAATATACACGGTCCATAATAATAGTATCACCCACTGAAGTAGATACATTAACAGATGAAACTAGACACTCACGGGGCATGTCCATATAATGAGCGAAATACGAGGACACATATGAATAAGTGGAACAAGGGTCAAATAATACAGAGGCATCTTTTTGGAAAACTAAGACAATACATGTAATCACAACATCCGAAGCAATGGCTCTGGTCTGGCAGGGAGAGCATAGACACGGGCCTGGCCGCCCCTTGATCAGCCTCCCCCTCTCGAGCGACCCCTAGCTGACTGAGCTCCACCCCGAGCTAGCTGAGCGGGTGTTGAGGAAACTGATGCTAATCTTATAGACTAGCTCCTCTGCTGAGCTGGGCCTCCCACTAGGCGGGGACACTACCTCCTCATGTGACCAAACACTCCACACTCATAGCAACTCCCCAGTGCTGGTGCTGAGGACTGAAGGGAGCCCCCAACACCGGGATAAGTAGTAGAAGGACCTGGCATAGACGAGCCATGACCCGATGCAGGACGGGACAAAATCTAAGATGGGATAGCACTGAGAGATGAATGGCCCTACTGATAATTGTGTGAACCATGGCCAGATGACGCACCACGGTGAACTAGGTGAGCCGTCTGAGCATGTATGAAAAGACGACCCCTACCATGATAGAACTAACCCCCAGAAGGAACACCGCTAAATACACCATGTCCACGAGGCCTCTTGGCCTCTCTCTCAAACCGCTTCTGCCTGTGAACCATCTCAATCTGACGATCAATGTCGACAACCTCATCAAAAGTAGCACCATACACTCTTTCTCTAGTCATAACCAATCGCAGCTGAAAAGTGAGGTCATCTATGAACCTCCTGATCCTCTCCCTATCTGTGGGAACTAACCAGATAGCTTGACGGACCAACTCAGAAAATCTCAGCTCATACTGTATCACGGACATATCACCCTAATGAAGTTGTCGAACTACCTGCGCAGCTCCTCTCTGCGTGACGAAGGCACGAACTTCTCCAGGATCACAGAACTGCTTCCAGGTAAGGGGTGCTACGTTAACCAGCCTACGCCTCTCATAAGCATCCCACCAACTGAAGGCAACCCAGAGAACCAAAAAGAAGTGAACGAGATTTCCCTGGTCTCTAGAATCCCTGTTGTACGGAGTATCCTCTGACACCTGTCCAAGAAGCCCTGTGCATCATCTCTCTCTGTACCACTGAAAGATGGAGGCTGGAGTCTCACAAACCTCTCCAATCAACGCTGCTCATCATCGGGCATGACAGGAACCACATAGTCCTAAGCAGTTGCAGCTGACTCGGCCGGTGGTGCCCCCGGTGTCTGGAGTCCCTGTACCACTTGCTCTGGTGTGCGAGCGGCAGGAGTCTGAGCACCTCCTCCGACTGCTGCATCCGGAACAGAGACCGCCTGAGAAATACTGGTGCACATGGTTAGAATCTGAGATAAGGCCTCCTGAAGGCCTAAAATCACAATGGGCACAGGTGGTGCCTGAGCTGGTCCAACAGGATCATCCACAACTAGAGCCTGCTCCTAAACTAGGGTAACTGGTGGGTATGCAGATGCTACCCTAGCTGATGTGCGAGCTGCACCTTTGCCCCTACAATGACTTCTACCGCGAACTTAGCCTCTCGCGGCCCTGACTGGTGGTACTGGTGGCTGTCCATCCTGCCCCGTAGTATGCGTCCTCACCATCTCTGAGAGAATAGAACAACAGAAATTCAGTTACCAGAATGAAACGATTCGCACAACAAAAATTCAAGAATGTAAAATTTCCTAAGGCTTCGGCAGCATCTCAAAGATAAGTACAGATGAATCCGTACTTATCTGCAAGACTCTACTAAACCTACTCATGACTCGTGAGACCTATGTAACCTAGGCTCTGATACCAACTTATCACGACCCAAAACCCACCCTAACTTGTCGTGATGGCGCCTATCGATGGTACTAGGCAAGCCGATTTTCAAAATACTTCAAACATTTCATAAAAGATAAACCAAAAGCTTTTATATGAAAGAGTTTTCATAAAAACAGGAGTTAAACTCAAAATACAACGCAGAATAAAAAGGCCCAAACATCAGAGTGTCACCAAGTCATGAGCATCTGAACAACCAGTCTAAGAAATAGTGTCTACAAGAGTTGTGTCTAAATGTCAATACAGAAAAGAAAGATAACAAAGAAGGAGAGACAAGGACTACGAATGCTGGCAGCTACATCGTAAATCTCTTATACTCAACCACGCACGAGATCAATGTCCTCCGTGATTGGATACACCTGGATCTACACATGAAGTGCAGGGTTTAGCGTGATTACAACCAACTCAGTAAGTAACAAAAATAAATAAGGAGTTGAGAAGTAGTGATGAGCTATACAAATACAATTCGTTTTAGTAATTTCAATAATGAAAATATACATGAGTCAATTCCAGCAATATGAGTCGAGCCAGTTGCATATTTACTAATTTCAGGTAAACCAGATATAATATTTTCCAAAAGTTCGGAACAAATGACATAATTCATCTAAGTGTAACAACAAAGTAAGACAAATAAAATCTCTCAGAGTAACAGCCACCCAAGCTCTCAATAGCTCAACACCCGGCTCTCAT
This sequence comes from Nicotiana paniculata, assembly GCA_005239505.1. Lineage (NCBI taxonomy): Eukaryota > Viridiplantae > Streptophyta > Magnoliopsida > Solanales > Solanaceae > Nicotiana > Nicotiana paniculata. The sequence goes on from ML321388.1 coordinate 244,598, forward strand.
CCCTTAATACACACACTCAATAGGTACCTGCGCTCACTAAGAGTGTACAGACTCCGGAGGGGCTCCTTGAGCCCAAGCGCTATATCGCTGCGGCGTACATCCCAATTCAATCAAATAGATAGCCATAAGGCTCGTTGCCGGGTGCAATCTGATCCAAAATCCATAAATAACCATATGGCTCATTGCGGCGTGCAACCCGATCCATATACATTCAGCTCTCAGGCTCGTTGTTGTGTGCAACCCGATCCATATACACTCACCTAGCTCACAGCTCACAACTCGGCACTCAGGCATTATCTCAGTCACAAACCTCTTCGGCCTCTCGGGCTCTCAGAAATCATACAAATCAGCCCAAACATAGATAATAACATATATCAACAAGAAAACAAGAGGAAATGGAGATATGACATAATTAGCTGCTAATTCAATAAGTACACGACTATTGCGGGTCCCAACAGTGGTATCATATGGCCTAAGCATGGTTTCTAACATGAATGGCAGTCAAATTTCTAGAAGATATAGGGAACATATAATTAACAATAAGCTATTGACTTTACAGTCTCACGGCACGGACCAAGTCACAATCCCCCACGGTTCACACCCACATGCCCACCTAGTATGTGCGTCATCTCCAAATAATAACATCATAATTCTGGGGTTTCATACCCTAAAGACCAGATTTAAGACTGTTACTTACCTCAAACCACGCAAAATCCTACTCTGAAATGCCTTTGCCCCTGGAATCAATCTCCAAATGCCCTAGAGTGGAAGCCAAAGGACGGGGCCGAGAATCTGTGATCGATCCGAAGAACCACTCCCAGATACGATTCTTCTCCCCCTTCGTACTACCATGAGATTCTTGCCCGGCTTTCTTTCGGCTTAAGAAGGCTGCGGTGAAGCCCACAGGAACGGAGTTGATGCTTCTACATCCATAGCATGAGTAGTTAAAGCAAGTGAATGATTTGAAATTCGAGTTATTTCACGGAANCATAAACAACGGATCCGCTGGGCTGGATGAGCAACCTTCTATCGGTTTGAAATTTGGAAAATATGGAGAGTCACAGAACGAACATGGTGCGGAGATTTGAGGTCTAGCCACAAGCAGTACGATATAATTAATATAGGCTAAAGGAATCAATTCCAAAAAAATACAAAATTATAAGCCAAAATCCAAAATAGACTCAACACGGCCCCCGAACCCACGTCTAGAAATCCAACAAAAGCTACAAAACCCGAAATCCCATTTACCCATGAGTCTAACCATACATCCAAATCCCCAAAATTCACTCTCCAATTTCCCTAGCCCTAAACCCCCAAATTTCACATCAAAAACTCACCAACTAGGTGTAAAATTAGTGGGAAAAAATCATTATCAAAGATAAATAGACACATGGAGCTTACCTCAGTAATCTCCTCAAAATTCGTGTTCAAAATAGTGAAAATGGTGAAAACTCTCGAAGTCCCGTTTTATGTGTTCTGCCCAGGCTTTCCGCACTTGCGGCTAATACTCCGCTCCTGTGGTACTGCACTGAAAATGCCATTTTTTCGGAAGTCACTTGAACCTCCAAGGACCGCACCTGCGCTCCAGGTTTCGCACCTGCGAATGCGCATATGCGGCCCTGGCCTCGCTTCTGATGAATAACTCTCTCCTAGCTACCTCCGCACCTGCGTCCACTTGTCCGCATCCGTGCTACCGCAGGTGCGGGAAATCCTTCACATCTGCGAACTGTGTCCTTCATGGATTTTCCCGCATCTGCAGCCTTCCTCTCCACTTCTATGCGCCCGCACCTACGGTCTCCCCACCGCAGGTGCGTAACACCAGAACGCTAGAAACTCAACAATTGTCTAAGTCCCCATTTCAATCCGTTAATCCTCCGAAACACACTCGAGGCCCCCGGGACCTCAACAAAACATACCAATAAGTCATATAACCCAATATGAACTTAGTGGAACCCTCAAATCACCCAAACAACATCAACACATAAGATTATACCCAGATTCAAGCCTAATGAACTTCTAAAGTTCCAAATTTCACAAACGACGTCGAAACCTATCAAAACATGTCCGATTGACCTAAATTTTGAACACAAGTCATAAATGGCACTACAAACCTACTCTAATTCCCGTAAATAAAATCCGACCCCGATATCAAAATTTCTAATGTCGGTCAAATTTGCCAAAATTTAAACTTTCGCCAATTAGAGCCTAATTCTACTACAAACCTCCAAATCACATTTTGTACGCGCTCCTAAGTCCAAAATCACCTAACGGAGCCAACGGAACCATAAAATTTCAAATCCAATGACTTTTACACATAGTTCGACATCCGGTCGTCTTTTCCAACTTAAGCTTCCAATTAAGAGACTAAGCGTCTTAATTCACTCTGAAGTCACTCTAGACCCGAACCAACCAACATGGTAAGTGATATAATAGCGGTAGAATACAACAGAAGCAGAAATAGAGAAACAGGACTAGAACTCTCGAGACGACCGGCCGGGTCATCACATCGGCTTTTTGGCGTTCGAGATCGCGGATGCCCTATCGCGATCGTGTATAAGCACCCCTGGGCAAAAATATTTTTAAAACGGGACTTAGACCCATTTTTCTCATTTCTCACTTGTATGGTCCGAATTTGGAGCTTCTTGGAGAGGGGTTTCCACCTAGCTATTGAATGTAAGTAATTCCTATCCAATTTAACTCTAATACATAGTTTGTGGGTATATTTTAACATGTAAAATTGTGGAGATTATGGGTTCAGTTGAAAAACCTAGGTTTTGACAATAATAAGATTTAACCACAAAAATTAATATGGAATTAGGTAAAAATTATATATTTGAGTTTGTGAGGTCATAGGTAACTTTAAGAATCTTACAATTTGAGTTGGATAATTACTCTAATAGTTAAATTATGAACGTGTAGTGCATATTGATTAATTTATATAATATTTGGCTAGTTTCGGGTTGTTTGGCACCAAGTTGAGGATTTAGAGCGAATTTGTGGACTGAAAGTGTTATTGAGAACGAGGTAAGTCTCTTGCCTATCCTTGTAAGAGGGAACTCATACCCTTAGGTGTATCTTGTTGTGTATTACTTGTTTGGGGAGCTAGGTACGCACTAGGTGACGAGAGTCCGTGCATAGCTATATTCCATGAGATGTCCGGGTAATCTTATATCCACATTATGCTTTAATTGTACTGTTATGTTTGTTATGCATATTACTTGTCTTAAATAGAGTTGAGACTAGGTATTTTAAAGTTGAAAATTTCCAATTTAGGTTTCTTATTTTTTGGAAGAATTGAGGAATACATAATAACTCTGAGAAATCCATGTCCTCTCGCGTTGCAAGTACTTCTGTGAGCGAGGTAAACTTCTCTACTCTCATGTGAGTAGTCCATTCGCCTTGGCAGTATAATAGATGCATCTATGGTTCGTATCGTTCGACCCTCGGTAGTGCACATAGTATTTTTGATCCGGCCGTACGACCTCGGCATAAATCGTGCGTGATTATACTCGGAGCCCGATTACACTTGATATTATGTTATGGCTTGAGATGTTATAAGTTATTTAATGACCGAAATTGATTTGGAACTAGATGGAGATTTTGGAATTTACTATAAGTTAAAGAATCATTTATTCACTGCTCGGTATTGTGTTATTATTATTATTCACATATTCCATGCCTATTTAGAATTTTAGTATTTTATTTGTTGGCCCATAGTAAGTGTCGATGTCGACCCCTCGTCACTACATCTTCGAGGTTAGACTGGATACTTATTGGGTGCATCTTGTTCATGTACTGATGCTATACTTCTACACTAATCGTGCAGAATCTGAGGCAAGTGCATCTAGCAGTCATTCCGGCGCGCACCCCCGTTACCCCGAGGCTTAGTGGTGAGCTGCTCTCTGAGGCCGCTCCGCACACCCGCAATCTCTCTTTTTTATTTACTTTTTGTCTACCCTATTTCAGACAGTAGCTTAGTGTTTTGTTTATTCTACTAGTTGTTCATACACTTGTGACACCAGGTCATGGAAACCTGCTAGTAGACACTTTATGGCTTTTGAGCATTAATTTCACTACACTTTCTCTTTCATTAGTTTTTACTTCAATTTATTAAATTTTCCACTTCTCATTTACTTAATAAATAAAGATCGACTAATTTGAAACTTTTAAAAGGAATAGATAAATGACTAATTCATCGTTGGCTTACCTAGCGGTGACGTTGGGCGCCATCACGGCCTATTGGAGAAATTAGGTTGTAACAACATGCTATCAGAGCACTAGGTTCACATAGGTCTCACAAGTTATGAGCAAGCCTAATAGAGTCTTGCGGATTGTTGCAGAAATATCCATACTTATCTTCAAGAGGCTATAGGGTGTTAGGAAAGTACTCTTTATTCATCGCCTAACGTGCAGTTGATGTCGTGCTAAATATCTTTCTCTTATTCTCTCAGAGATTATGAGAATGCGCGCGGCAGATGTACATGACTATGGAGGAGCTTCTCCCCTTGTTGTAAGAGGCCGAGGGAGGGCTACAGCTCGTGGTAGACAATGAAGGCATCCTAGAGTTTCTCCAATTGTGCCACCAGTGGATCCAGTGGAGGATTCTGCTATTGAGGAGCAAGGCGAGGTTCCTGCAGCGAAGCCAGCCCCAGTGGATTTATGTCCGCACCAGGATTCCAGGAGGTCATGGGCCGTATACTGCTATTCATGGATTCTATGACTCAAGCTGGTTTACTTCAAGTAGACCCAACCACATCTCAAGCGGGAGGGGGAGCAAAGACCCCTACCGCTCAGGCTCCAAGGCATGCAGCTACGGTATATAAGACCTCAGGCGCACTACCTGTGGGCGGAACTTAGCCAGTTGCAGAGGCTATACCAAATCCTAGAACAACTACGAACGACGAGGCTACATCCTCTTGTCTTTGGAGGTGAGCGACATGAGGACCCCCAAGACATTATTGATCGTTGCAGGGACAGACTGCACAACATGAGCATACTGGAGTCCCACGGGGTGGACTTTACCACCTACATGGTGGCAGTCCTATCTTATCGGTAGGCTAGCAGGTTCTCCTCCCTTGACTTGGGATCAGTTCACACGTCTCTTCCTGTATAGATATATTCCACACTCTTAGAGGGAAGATCAGTGATTTCAGTTCAAGCAGCTCCAGCAAGGTTAGATGTCAATGACCGACTATGAGGCGAGATTCTCTAAATTGTCTCACCAAGCACTTATGATACTCCCCACCAATGCAGAGAGAGTGCGGAGGTTTGTTGCAGGTTTTCACTCTGGTATCCAGGCCACTATGTCCCGAAAGGTTGATATAGGGACCTCTTAAGAGCTGGTTGTGGAGATAGCTAGGAGGATCGAGGGTGTTCGTCAATGTAGCCGAGAGCAGGTGCTGAGGGACAAGCAGTTTCGATATTCTGGAGGGTTCAGTGATGCCCTGTCTGGGGGTAAAGGTCAGTTTTTGAGGGGTCAGTCTAGAAGGCCCACATATCCAGCACCGCCGCCTTCTCGGGGTGCTCCAATGTGTTTCTATTTCAGCGCTATTCCAGAGAGCTCCTACCATCCCCCAGTTATTGAAGGCTCCTCTAAGGGGTATTTAGGCCATCAAGGTAAGAATTTAGGGCAGTAGTCCACCGTTCCGAGGGGTTGTTACGAGTGTGGAGATCTTGGCCACATGAAGAGGTTTTGTCCAAGACTTTGGGTCAAGGCAGTACATTAGGGTCATCATCATATGATTACTGCACCAGCCATCCGGCCACCTAGAGGCGGGGTAGGTGGGAGGCGTCGTCCTAGAGGTGGAGGCCAGTCAGGTGGCGCTCCAGTTAGGTTCTACTCCTTTCTAGCCAGACTAAATGCAGTAGCCTCAGATGTCGTGATCACATGTATTATTTCTATCTACGATAGCGATGTTACTATACTATTTGATCCAGAGTCTACATATTCATATGTTACATCTATGTTTGCTCATTTTCTGGGTGTTCCTCGTGAGTTCTTGGGTACTCATGTTTATGTGTCCACTTTAGTGGGCGATTATGTTACTGTGGATCAGATCTATCGGTCATGTATCGTGACTTTCTGTGGATATGAGACTACAACAGATCTTTTGTTGCTCGATATAACAGACTTTGGGATCATCCTGGGCATGGACGGGTTGTCTCTATATCACGCCATCATTGATTGACATGCCAAGACTATTACCATGGCGATGCCAGAGTTTCCTAGATTGGAGTGGACGGGTTCGTCTATTAGTGCATCTAGTCAGGTTATCTATTTTTCTGAAGGCTCGACATATGGTCGAGAAGGATTGTTTGGCTTATCTAGCTTATGTTCGGGATACTAATATAGAGACTTTACAGATTGATTCAGTGCCGGTGGTCCGGGAGTTCTCCGATGCGTTTCCTTCTGATCTACCAAGCATGCCACCAAATCGTGATATCAATTTCTGTATATATTTGGCTCTAGGTACCCAGCCTATCTCTATGCCACTGTACCACATGTCTTCGAAAGAGTTGAAGGAGTTGAAAGAACAGCTTGAGGAGTTTCTAGCAAAGTGGTTCGTCAGACCAAGTGTGTCACCTTGTGGTGCACCATTGTTCTTCGTGAAGAAGAAAGATGGGACTATGTGGATGTGCATTGTTTACCGCCAGTTGAACAAAGTTAATATTAAGAACAAGTACATGTTGTTGCATATTGATGATTTGTTTGGTCAGTTGCAGGGTTCCAGGGTGTTCTCTAAGATCGAATTGAGATCGGGGTATCATCAGTTGAAGATTAGTGATTCAGATGTTCCGAAGATGGCTTTCCAGACTAGATATGGCCACTATCAGTTTCTAGTGATGTCCTTCAGTTTGACCAACACCCCAGTGGAATTTATGGATTTGATGAACCGGGTGTTCAGGCCATATATTGACTCATTTATCATTGTCTTCATTGATGACATATTGATCTACTCGTGTAGCATGGAGGAGCACGAGCAGCATTTGAGAGTGGTGCTTCAGGCATTGCGGAATAGAAGCTATATACTAAGTTCTCCAAGTGCAAGTTTAGGTTATATTCTGTGGCATTCTTGGGGCATGTTGTATTAGTCGAGGGTATGAAGGTAGATCCCAGGAAGATCAAGGTAGTTCAGAGTTGGCCTCGTCCTACCAAAGCGATCGAGATCAGGAGCTTCTTAGGGTTAGCACGTTCTTATCGCCGGTTTGTGGAGGGCTTCTCATCTATTGAAGCACCTTTGACTAGATTGACCCATAAGGGTGCTCCATTTTGATGGTATGGCGATTGCAAGGCAAGCTTTTAGAAGCTCAAGAGAGTATTGACTTCAGCACCGGTATTAGTGTTGCCTTCCAGCTCAGGGATGTATACTGTGTATTGTGATGCTTTACGCGTTGGCTTGGGTTGTGTATTAATGCAGGAGAGGCGAGTTATTGCATATGTTTCACGTCAGCTAAAGCCCCATGAGAAGAATTACCTCGTACATGATTTGAAGTTGCCCGCAACCCAGTTCATGCTCTTAAGATCTAGAGGCATTATCTTTATGGGGTGTCCTGTCAGGTTTACACTGATCATCGCAGCTTGCAGCATTTGTTCAAGCAGAGGGATCTCAATTTGAGGCAGCACAGGTGGCTTGAGTTACTAAAAGATTATGATATTACCATCCTTTATCATCCGGGTAAGACAAATGTGGTTGCGGATGCCTTGAGTAGAAAGGTGGAGAGTATAGGTAGTTTGGCATTCATTTCAGCAGAGGACATGCCATTAGCTTTGGACATTCAGTCATGGCCAACAGACTTGTGAGGTTGGATATCTTAGAGCCTAGCGAGTCCTTGCATGCGACATCGCTTAGCCTTTATTATTTGAATATATTAAGGCTCGTCAGTATGATGATCCGCACTTGTTGGTTCTTTGAGAGACGGTACTAAAGGGTGGTTCCAAGGAGGTTGTTATCGGTGAGGATGGTGTTCTGCGACTCCAGGGTCGTCTTGTGTTCCTAATGCTTATGGATTGAGGGAGAAGATTCTAGAGGAGGCAAAGTTCATGGCATTCTATTCATCCAGGTGCTACGAAGATGTATTGCGACCCGAGGCAACATTATTGGTGGAGGCGGATGAAGAAGGACATAGTTGAGTATGTGGCGAGATGTCTAAATTTCCAGCAGGTTAAGTATAAGCATCAGAGGCCAGGTGTCCTACTCCAGCAGATGGTTAAACCTGAGTGGAAATCGAAGCTCATTACTATGGACTTTGTAGTTGGGTTGCCGTGGACCTTGAGGAAGTTTGATGAAGTTTGGGTCATTATCGATAGGTTGACCAAGTCAACACATTTCCTTCTGGTTGTGACGACATACTATTTAGAGAGATTGGCCCAGATTTACATCCAGGAGATTGTTCGGTTGCATGGTGTGCCTGTTTCCATCATATCATATAGAGGTCCTCAGTTTACTTCGCATTTCTGGAGGGGAGTACAGAGTTATTTAGGGACCCGGGTAGAGCACAACACAACTTTTTTTCCACAGACAGATAGGCAGTCAGAGCGGACGGTTCAGATCTTGGAGGATATGCTCAAAGCATAAGTGATTGACTTCGGAGAGTAGTGGGATCGATTATTGCCTTTGGATGAGTTTTCTTATAACAATAGTTATTAGTCCAGCATTGAGATGGCTCTATTTAAGGCTCTGTATGGTCGGCGATGCTGTTTGCCCATCGGATGGTTCGATCCCCGCGAGGCTAGGCTATATGGTACTGATTTTGTGAAGGATGCCTTGGAGAAGGTGAAGTTCATTCAGAAGGTACTGATCAAAAGGTGCGTGATTTATCATTTATGGTGGGCGAGAAGGTTCTCTTAAAAGTCTCGCCGATGAAGGGAATCATGAGGTTCGGGAATAAGGGCAAGTTGAGCCCAAGGTTTATAGGTCCATTTGAGGCGTTGAGGCGAGTTGGGGAGGTTTCTTATGAGAATGCTTTGCCTCCCAGTCTATCGGAAGTTTAGCTGCGAAAGTATCATGGCGACAGGTCGCATGTGTTAGACTACAGCATGGTTCAGCAAGATGAGAGCCTGGGTTATGAGGAGCCAGTTGCCATTGTTGACAGGTAGGTTCTCCACTTGAGGTCCAAGAAGATTTCATCGGTAAAGATTTAATGGGGGGTCAACTATTCGAGGAGGCAACTAGGGGGACCGAGGAGGAAATGCAGAGCAGATATTCCACATTTATTCGGCACTCCATGTATGATTCTAGACCCGTTCGAGGACGAATGTTTGTTTAAGAGGTGGAGAATGTAACGACTCGACTGGAATTTTTCTTTATAGATCCCCATTCCCTTAAATAAGACTCCTCGTATGTTATTTTACCGTTTTATGACTTGCAGGGATGGTTCGTTCGGGTTTGGAAGGGTTCCGGTTGAAATTAAAACACTTAGTTCCTTAATATGGGACTAAAAGGATTAAGTTTGACTTGGTCAGCATTTTTAGTAAGCAACCTTGGAACCGGGATTTGACCGTCTCAATAGGTTTGTATGATGATTTTGGACTTGGGCATATGTTCGGATCGGGTTTCGGATAACCTTGGACCGTTTCGGCGCTTAATATTGAAAGTTGGAGCATTGAAGGTTTTCAAGTTCCTTAAGTTTGGTTTGGAATAGGTTTTGGTGTTATCAAGGTCCGTTTGGCATTCCGAACCTAGGAATAGATCTATATGGTGATTTAAGAGTTGCATGCAAATTTTGGTGTCATTCCCAATAATCTAAGTATGATTCGGCGCGTTCGGAGCAAGTTGAAAACTTGAAGTTCATAATTTAATTCAATTTGGTTTTGGGGTGTGATTGTTAGTTTCGATGTTGTTTTACGAGTTTCGAGAGTGAGAGCAGGTCCATATCATGTTTATGGACTTGTTGGTGTATTTGGACGGGGTCCCGAATGGCTCGTGTGTGTTTCGGATTGCCCGGAGTTAAGTTGGAAACAATACAAATTTTGGTTTTGGTTTCGTTCTTTGCCGCTTCGCGAGGAATGAGTCTAGGTGGAGTTTTTCCCTACGCGTTCGCGGCGCTCTAGGACACTAGCCTTTGTGTTCGTACTCAGGCCTTTGTGTTAACAAAGAGAGAGGCCAGCAAGGGAGGGGTCAGTCAATGGCCTTCGCATTCGCGATGGGCAGGCCAGCTAAGCCTTCGCATTCATGTGGCCTTTCTCACGTTCGCGAAAGGCATTTTTCCGGGCTCGGCCATTTTCGCCTTCACAATCACGGGTGCCCAATCACGACCGCGTATAAGGACCCCCGGGCAGAAACATTTTAAGAACGTGACTTAGACCCATTTTTCTCATTTCTCACTTGTGTGGTCCGAATTTGGAGTTTCTTGGAGAGGGGTTTCCACCTAGCTATTGAAGGTAAGTAATTCCTATCCAATTTAAGTTTAATATATAGATTGTGAGTAGATTTTATTATGTAAAATTATGGAAATTATGGGTTTAGTTGAAAAACCTATGTTTTGATAAAAATGAGATTTAACCACGAAAATGATTATGGAATTAGGTAAAAATTATATATTTGAGTTCGTGAGGTGATGGGTAACATTTATCTTCGGATATTTTCATAATTCGGGCACGTGGGTCCGAGGTAAATTTTAGGAATCTTCTAATTTGGGTTGGGTAATTACTCTAATAGTTAAATTATGAACATGTGAGTGTATATTGATTAGTTTATATAATATTTGGCTAGTTTTGGGTTGTTTGGAACCAAGCTGAGGATTTAGAGCATATTTGTGGACCGGAAGTGAGCTTGAGAACGAGGTAAGTCTCTTGCCAACCTTGTAAGAGGGAACTCATCCCCTTAGGTGCATCTTGTTGTGTATTATTTGTGTGGGGAGCTACGTACGCACTAGGTGATGAGATGTACAGGTAGTCTTAAATCCACATCATGCTTTAATTGTACTGTTAAGTTTGTTATGTGTATTAATTGTTTTAAATAGAGCTAAGACTAGGGATTTTAAAGTTGCAAATTTCAAATTTAGATTTCTTATATTTGGGAAGAATTGAAGAATACATAAAAACTCTGAGAAATCCATGTCCTCTCACGTCGCAAGTACTTCTGCGAGCGAGGTAAACTTCTCTACTCTCATGGGAGCGGTCCATTCACCTCGGCACTATAATAGATACATCTATGGTTCGTGTCGTTCGACCCTCGGCAATGCACATAGTATTTTGGATCGGGCCGTACAACCTCGGCATAAATTTTGTGTGATAATACTCGGAGCCTTATTACACTTGATATTATGTTATAGCTTAAGAGCTTATAAGTTATGTAATGACCGAAATTGATTTCGAACTACTATGTGATAGACGGAGATTTTGGAATTTACTATCATTTAAAGAATCATTTATTCACTGCTCACTATTGTGTTATTATTATTATTCACATATTCCATACTTATTTAAAATTTCAGTATTTTATTTGTTGGCCCATAGTAAGTGTCGAAGTTGACCCCTCCTCACTACTTCTTCAAGGTTATACTGGATACTTACTGGGTTTATGTTGTTTATGTACTCACGCTACACTTATGCATTAATCGTGTAGTATCTGAGGCAAGTGCATTTGGCAATCATTCCTGCGCGCACCCCCATTACCCCAAGGCTTAGTGGTGGGCTTCTCATTGAGGCTGTTCTGCAGCACCCGCAATCTCTCTTTTGTATTTACTTTCTTTCTACCCTATTTCAGACAACAGCTTAGTGTTTTATATATTCTACTAGTTGCCCATACACTTGTGAAACCCGGTCTTTGAAACATGCTAGTAGACACTTTATGACTTTTGAGCATTTATTTTACTGCACTTCCTCTTTCATTAGTTTTCGCTTTACTATATTAAATTTTCCATTTCTCATTTGCTTAATAAAATAAAGATCGGCTACTTTGAAATTTTTAATAATATATACATGACTAATTCACCATTGGCTTGCCTAGCAGCAATGTTGGGCGCCATTACGGCCTACAGGAGAAATTGGGTCATGAAAAAACCTAGGTCTGTGATAAAAATAGGATTAGATCACAAAAACGATAATGGAATCGGGTAAAAATTATATTTTTGGGTTCTTGAGGATATGGGTAATATTTATCTTTGAAAGTTTTCGGAGTCCGAGCACGTGGACCCGATGGCGAATTTTAAGAATCATCCATTTTCGGTTGGGGTAAGACTCCTGAAGCTAAATTATGAACTTTTGAGTATATATTGATTAATTTATATAATATTTGACTAGTTTCGGATAGTTCAACATCGACTTGAGGCTTTTAGAGAGAATTTGTGGACCGGAAAGTGAGTTTGTGAACGAGGTAAGTCTCTTGCCTAACCTAATAAGAGGGAATTTACCCCATAGGTGTTTGAAGTGATATTTGCTAAAAATGTTGGGTGCTACGTACGCAGGAGGTGACGAAAGTCCGTGTGTAGCTACAAATCATGTTTATGTCCGGGTAGTTTTAGGATTCTATCATGAAATACTTGTATTATGCTTAAATTACATTGAAACTTGATAAAGGATCCGTAAAGACCGAACTTCACTTACTTTGAGTTTCGACGGGTTACTTGACCGTTGGTAGAAATTGTGCCTCCTTGTATATTAGTCTTGTAGTAGCCGTTAGATCGGAGTTCGTAAAGTATTCTCTCTTCTTGTGGAGCGGGTCGAACGCCTCAGTAGTAGAATAGATTTATCTATGCTTTACGCCTATCGACCCCGACAGTGTACACATTATTCTGAATCGGGTCGTATGACCTCGGCATCAATCGTGCATGATATCCTATTACACTTGAAATTACTTTCATGACTTGAGAAATTATAATTTACCCGACGGCCCGTATTTATTGAAGTTAGTACGTGCTAATTTGAGACTTTAAATTGACTTCTACTTAAATAATTACTTATTTATTGTTCATTATTGTGTTATTATTATTGATGTATTCCATGCCTATTTAGAATTCTTGTACCTTATTTATTGTCCCATAGCAAGTGTCGATGTCGATGTCGACCCTCGTCACTACTTTTTCGAGGTTAGATTAGATACTTACTGGGTACATGTTGCTTATGAACTCACGCTACACTTTTGCACTAATCGTGCAGGATCTGAGGTGGGTGCATCTGGCAGTCATTCAGGTTCATACCCCCGTTACCTGACGACCAAAAAACACCACTTAAAATTATGCTCGCTAATCAAATATAGTATACTATAATATCGTATCCTCAGGGATTAGAGTTAAAAAGTATTTTCGTAGTTTAAAGTTTAATTGCTATCCAAGATGAGCAACAGTGGAGATTTATATGATGTCTAACTAAAACTAACAAAGAATCTAGAGCTATTGACTAACAACAATCGACGCAAGTAATAAGCAAAGAAAGATATCAATGGAGAAGATAGGGTTTTGATAGGATAGGTGCAAGATATTGTTTGGAATCTAACTCTAGCTAATTTACTTTTGATATTCAAGTGAGCCTCTCGAATTCACTTATTTATCAGTTCAAACATCTAGTAGAAACTCCTCTCTCGATTAAGTCTCAATCTCACAACAGGAACCAATTTAAGCTTTGTGACGATATGCAAGAATTCGTTGTGGATTGGTCTTTAGGAGAAATATGTCGTTTATCCTCCTAAATAGGTTTAATCAACAATTCAACTGCCTCTTCCGATTGTTAAGAAGAATTAATGAACGAAACCAACAATATAATGCAAAGATATTACAAGTTATGCCTCTCTTGATTACATGAATAAGTGAATATAGATGCAACAATTAAATCATCCAAAACGATTCAGTACATAAAACTAGAATTATAATCCACAAACAAATATCAATACACCAAATCCATCAAACCCTAAAGGTAACTACTCCACAGATATGGAGTAATTCATCACAAATATAATAAAAGTATAGGAAAACATAAATTCGATCCAAACTCGGGTCTTGAGTGAAGAATGAATGATAAAATCCTTGTGCTTTGCTCCTCCCACTCCTCCTTAGCCTCCTGAGGTCTAAAGTATGTCAAAAGTCCAGTAAATAATGTTTTTTCATGTATTTATACCAAGTAGGGTCGGGCCTAGACGAAATCACTCTTTCCTAGCCGAAAGAGGAAATTTACTCTGTAAAATATACACAGGCGCACCACATGGAGCGACGCGACATGCCACGCACTAGTGGCGATCTTCACGAAGCTCAACAATTCAACAGTCAACAAAAAATTCATTGCTTTGTCGCACTATGCCTCGCACCCTACGTCGCACTAGTGCAAATTTCTCGACCCCCAAACACGATCCTGGCTTAATACCTTGGGTTTTTACTCAGACTTCAAAGCTCCAAATAGCTTGAATTAGCTCCACAATATCTACATAGCTCGGAATCACTCCTACGAAGCATAAAACACACAATAAGTGCAAAACACTACCAGTTAAAGCTCAACAAAAAGAAAGTGCATTGAATAAGAGTTGTAATAAGCGACTAAAATACGTAATTATAGCCTACCATCATTACGTCGAGGCATAGTGGTGAGCTTCTCTCCGTGTTCGTTTTGCAGCACCCACGGTCTCTCTTTTGTATTAATTTTATGTCTATCTTACTCCAGATAGTGTGTAGGTGATTTTGTATATTCTACTAGTTGCTCATATATACACTTGTGACACCGGGTTTGAGAATATTCTAATAGACACTTTATGGTTTTGAGTATCAAATTCACTGTATTTACTCTTTTGTTAAATTATGCTTTACTTTTCTATAAATTCCTACTAATCATTATCTTAATAAATAAAATCAAATACTTTGAAATTATTAAAAAGAACAAATACAATGGCTTGCCTAGAGGCGGCATTGGGAGACATCAAAATTGGGTCGTGACAGACAGTAAAAGAAAAGGAGAAAAAGTATTTGTAAAGAAAAATAAGAAGAGAGAACTCTTATTGATTTGAGATCAATTGCAATGGAATAGCATCTCTCTCTTTATAGGGGAAAAGTAACTTAGCCACCAAATAACAAACCCTAAAATCTCTGTAAAATATAGACATTCACCTTAAATACGATTTTATTTATAACACCACCCCTTGAATATATATTCAACAGATAATGCGTCTCATTAAAACCTTAACTAAAATAAAACTTAGTGGGAAAAAAAATTTAATGAAGGAAAAAGAGTTCACATATCTAACAATACGTCTTTTGATTTTCTCGTTTAAAACCTTATAGGGAAAACCTAGTAGGAAAAAACCTTGTAACGGAAAAAGAGGACAACGCGTATTAACTACCTCTTATGAGAGCATCAATTCATATCTTTAAGCCTTCACATCCCGGATCTTGCGCACCATCTTCAAAAGATCGTTGATAGACATTCAATAGACAAATTAGCTATATTAACTTGAATGAATACGTTGCATCTTGAAATCATCATTCTTGATAGATATGTAACATCTTTATATAATGTCGTGAAATGGAATTTTCAATATCTTCATAGAGATAAAAATTCTCAATATCACATTATCATGCTATAGTTATAGTAAGATACATATGTGCACAAATTGCACTTAGGATATGGTATTTCAAAATCAAGAATTGTATATGCTTTAAGAGATTTTAATCCTTCATGGATTGTCATATAATTTAAGTAAAATAAGACACATAAATAGACTTTAGATTTACATCAAGTTTTCATGACATGAAAGAGATATAAGATACATGAAAGTGATTGCATACACCATTGATTTTATACTTTCGAGTATTTGAACTACATGTCTTTCATATGAAACCAACTCTATTCACATTGTTTCCCTTCCATTTGGCCAATATTTTTGTGTATGTATTCGACAGACTCGATATCCTCATCTATACTTAGCTATCATAGATATCATCGACGAACATTTTATATCGGTTCCAATAATTTTTTTATAAAGACATAACATAGGTATCTCTTCATTCATACTTATAGGTACCTGAACATCTCCTAAGATTTTATGAAGTGTTATGCCATGTGATCTTCTAGACCACTTGCCTCCTTTATTATGATATTTTTTTATCATTTACTCGTCTTCTTTATCAAGAAGTTTATTTGAAACTGATTTGTGTATACGCCTTAGGTGTACCATAGATTTTGTTCTTCTAGGACTTAATCTAATGGGAGCATTTGCAGTGAAAATATAATTACTTTCTTTAGGTCAGCAAATGCTTCTGACATATTTTGCAATATATTGCAGATGAATTATCTTTTTATAAACTTCAAGTTCATATTATCTTATTCGAGGATCTAAATGTACAAATGATAATTTATTCCACGTAACTTTTTTCTCAACTATTTATATTTTCTCCTCCTCATGTTAGAAAAACTAACTTTCTTTCTCTATTTTTGGAACCCATCTTTGTGTATTGTGGTGTAAATCAAAATGTACACCACACATCAATAATAATAAGATGAAATTATTTGATTCCTAACTGAACCACTTGTGAGGGGAGAATGTAATATACTTTTGTATATAACGTATATCAAACTGATATAGATAACGTTGTTCTCATAAGCAATAGTTTAGCTATTAAGTGGAGGCACTCAATAAATTATTTTGCTAAATAAACTGTGATGTAAACCAACTTATCAAGATGAACTATCTTGAATAAAAAAAACATGGAATATGCTCTAAATTAAATTTTGAGAAAGTTATCTAGCAAACACCATGTTGGGGGTTAATAATAATCACACATGTAACCATCTTATAGATGTATCTTATGTGGTATGCATGCCACGTGAATATGTCCATATTCACCTTTGATATTTTCAGTATTCATGGGATTCAATCCCATTTTTAGTTGGTCTATTATTCAATGAGAAGAAACAAAATAAGAAAATTCGTACAAAACTTTCTAGTTCTTTAATATTTACCCTTGTGAATTCTCTTTTATTTTTGCACATCATACTTAAATTAACATGGCTCAACCAATTATGACAACTGAATAAATTATCAATATAGATAAACTTCAGGTTTACACCATGATGTGTGCAATTATCAATAAACTCCAAGTTTATTATGATATGAGTTTTTATATCAACAAACTTCTACTTTATTGTGGTATTTTTTATTTGTGTAGTACAAATTGGAGAGTAAAGCGGGTAACTTTTCACATACATACTACCCCGCTACAAGTTGTAGTAATAGAAGATATTAAATCTTTCCTTTATTTATAGTCTCAATATAACCAACCACTTTCGCGAATACTTTAAAAACTAAATAAGTTTCTCTGAGTAACACAATACCTTATTGGTAATCAATTTATTTCTCCAAAATTGTATAGTTGGCTCTTCCAAAGCTCTCAATTAATTTTGTACTATCACATATTCATCAACATCTATATGGTGAATATCTCTTTCAAAGATAAAGTTATATCATTATGGTCATGGTCAGGATTATACGCAAGATCTGTTTCTTGCATTATTGTTTTCTTTTAATAATAACATTGTCAAAAAAATTATGATCAATGACCATTCATGCCATAATAATGGCATTATTTTCTTATTTTATCTCGAACATCTTTCTAGAGGTGAGTGTAGTATATTCACTGTCACTAGCACGTCCATATTCTTCTAAGAATGAATATGTATTCATAAATCATATGTCATCACACTTACATCATGAATGGACTATAATCATCTATATGTGCTTTACAAAATTTGATGTCAAATTGATGACAAATAACTTTCATAGAGTGAAAGATTATTTTGAGAATCCTTATTGTTAATGATGATTATAATTTCGTCTATTGTCACGTCTGCATCCATTGATACCCTCACAGTAATTTTCAGACTTATCACATACTGCTAGCATATTCTCTTAAGGAAATGATAATGAAAAAAAAAATCAATGAGACGGGTTTCCACTTCTTGTGCTCACATTCATACATGAATTTGATCATGGCATGACATAGAAATTTTACCACTTCAGGTGGTTATAATTTCTCACAAACTCTATTGGAGTTATAATGAAACTTTGTTGTCTTTGCTTGTATTTAAAATCAAATTATAAAATTTCAAGAATTTAAAAGAGAAAAATAAAGTTAAATACTTACCTTCAATCCAGAATTTATTCATGGGGAACGTTCATGGAACAATTGACAATCATTATGCTCAATATTATGTATAAGTTGGGCACCATGCATGTATCCCAAAGCTTCAACTCAATTGATTGAAGTGTCGTGTTGATAATGTGTTATAAAACAATAAAAGAAGAAGAAGAGTATTGTAGAGAAAAGTAGGGAGAGAGAACTCTTATTGATTTGAGATCAATTACAATGAAATAAAACCTCTCTATTTGTAGGAAAAAAATATACATTCACCTTAAATACAATTCTATTTATAACAAAAATAAATAAGTTAAATTAATGAGAGACTATTTGATAAATATAAATTTATGGTAGAAATATTTTTATCTTGAAAAATTAATATTCTGCTTCTGCTCCTTCCAATAAGCACAAATTTATAGTTTCTTTCCAACGATATAAATATTATTTTTGTTTCTAATCAAAAGCACTTTACTTATTAGTCAAACACCTCAACACTCTAAAAGAGTGTTTTTTGGCCTCTTAAAAGCTTTGATAATTAAGCCAGAAGTATCTCACTATCTACTTCCCTTGATCATCTCTAAAATCCCTCTAAAAGAAGCATCTCTAGTTGAAATCTTAATTTAACGTTGCAATCAGTATTCAATTTAATCTTTGAAGCACAAGGAGGAGACCAAGCTTATTTGCAATTAGAGATTTGTGCAGGCTTGAAGAATTTTTCTAACGTTATCTCTGTTGTGTTTGTAAATAGGTTCTATAGATATTTTTTTCCAATCATATTTTTATTTCTCTTTTTTCATATATGTCATATAATTGAAAATATTTATTACCAAAAAAAAAAAAAAATTACTGCAGGATTACCATGCATTATTTATAACATCATCAAGCTAAGCATTGGCGTAGTATTCATAGCATTAATTTCATTCGGTGATATAAGCATGAGGGGGTGCTCAAGTAAGAGCATAATCAACGTCTTCAGAAACATACATAAGCATGAAATCAGTCTGACGTCTAAGGATAATCAAGTTTAAAATTACAAATGAACACTTTACATAATTTTGCTTCCTTTAATTTGTCTCATTTTCCAACTTTTGACTCCCAGTATCCATCTAATAAGACAAAAGGGTAAAAGGAAAAAAAGAAAAGAAGGTTAGTCACTTAGTCTTATTGAAGGTCAGGCGAGCTATACATGGCTGACATCTACCCAAGTAGAAAAATGACCACTTAATTTTGAAGCATCAGATCCCAGTCTAAAAAGTCTTAAGTTTTCAATCTCTAGATAACATATCCACAAAGTCATGTATAAAATTGTAGAATGTAAATCAACATGTATAACCATTATCTCTTGTCTTTTTCGACTAATTATGTGTAGCAACCTAAATTACTAATCTAAGTACCCAACAAGTGACAATAAGGAAATGGATTTGCTTACAGAATTAAAAACTTTGAAAGAAAACAAATTAGTTGCCAAACTTAGCTGCTACGTTGAAAATGAAAGATATTTATGTTTCTACTTCACATGCTATCCTTCTAAACGCTCCAAAAGAGCGTGACCAGATGAAAGTGTATTTGGAAAAACGCTCGATGTTTATACACATCAATTACTACAAACATGTGTATTTTACAGTAGATTTATCAATGAATTATGCTTAACTAATACATATTCTCGCCTTAATCTTTTTACTTAACCATGATAAATGTAATTTGTTGCAGGTCAGTACCTTCCGTGGGATTTTAAGTCTCAAAGAGGGTTTAAGAAGTGTAGAGAAATATCTTGACAATATTGTTTAACCAAAAAATAAAATTTTTAGTCAAAGCCTAATTTTAGAAGAAATCGGGC
This sequence comes from Nicotiana paniculata, assembly GCA_005239505.1. NCBI lineage: Eukaryota > Viridiplantae > Streptophyta > Magnoliopsida > Solanales > Solanaceae > Nicotiana > Nicotiana paniculata. The sequence goes on from ML321388.1 coordinate 264,492, forward strand.
TACTGATAACCAAAATAATTCCTTACTTCCACAGTAGTTAACTTAAAAGGAAATAAAATTGACAAAAAGTAACTAAAAAAGAATAGTTGATTGCACTGAATAAGCAAGAGAAAATAAATGTATTTTGATAGTACTCGAAAATTGTGTTTATAAATGAGATTCTCTCTCCATATATAGGAGTATACAAATATAATATTTTCTCCTATTTATGGAAAAATTATTATGAGCATTAATGGTATTAATTATCCGTTATGATTGGTAATCGTAACTGTTTATAAAAATTTTGTAACGACTCTGATTCCCCTTCCTCATTAATTGTGGGTTCGTGAATCTTCCCATTTTTCAGTTTTGATTCATTCTTCTCGTGCCTCCACAACAGTTGTTTAGGTTCGAACATTGGTTACTTTATTGTCTCGTGAGTGTTTGTGCTTCATTTTCCGTGCTTCTTACATCTTTTAAATGAAATATGTCAGTTGTCAGTTCCTCATTGTTCCACATATCATGCTTTGTCAGCTAAACACAATTCCACGTGTATCACTTATTTACCACCAATACAGATAGTCCTCTCACTTTCTGAATATTATGCAATTGAATATTCAGGAAGTGGTAAGTATTTATGGCGGGAATTCTTTGCCGCCGCTTCCCAAGTATCATTGTGTTTTCTTCAGAACCAACGCGTCGTATGTCACTTCTATTTAATGCATATGCCACGTGGTTTTTGGCGATTGGTTCTGCGTCTTCTCAGCGTTTTTAGGGCTTTTCTGCGGCTGTGACAGTCACGAAGTGACAATTTCATTATGGCACTTCATCATGATCTACTTTCCATGATGGTAACTTTTCCTTATAAATACTTCATATTTGTTTGGTTTTACGAAACCTTCATTCTACAGTACCCTTCTTTTTCATTCTTCTTTGGCGCATATTCCTTTATTAATTCATTTTACAACCATTTCTTCATCAACACCTGATCCTCGCAAAGTTATCATTGTCGATAAACTTGTTCCTTCTTCTGCTCCTGTTAGAAGTAGAAGAGGAGGCAGATTTCGTAGTTTAGGCCCACTGTTCAATCGTGGTTCTTTATCTCAAACCATTATTCCCACTCCTTCTTCTTCCAAACCTAGGGCTTCTTTAACCTCTAGATCTTCTTTTAGAAATAGGGAATCGAATGAACCTATACATGAACCAACAGTCGATGAAATTGTTCCACGGGAATTTTCTTTCTCATCTGATTGAGACCATAAGAACTCAAGTTTCTTCCTTAGCCTCCCATGATCGTGTTGATATTTATCCTACTCTAATCACCACTGATTTAATTTCTCTTGTTCGAAGAGAATGCAACAGGAAACTTGACTTCCCAGTTTTAGTTCCTGGTTCAGACCAAAGAATAACCTCGTACCAGACTGGTTATTCCTTTATTTACATATATCCTTTCACTTTAGGATTTAGACCACCCATTGATCCAATAATTATTGAGTTCTGCCGCTACTTTAATATATGCCTAGGACAGATTGGTCCTATTGTTTGGAGGGTTGTTGCATACCTTCGTTACCTATCTAACTTGGCCTTCATGTCTTTCACCTTTCGTCACTTGCTTCATCTATATTCCCCTAAATTATTTCGTGAAGGGGTTTTTTCGCTTATGGATAGAAGAAAGAGGGTATTGCTTAGCCCCGAGGATGATAGAGACTGTGGCTGGTATGCCCGCTTCGTTGCTGCTCCCACTAGTGCTTTGGTGGGTGAAGAGAATATGCCCTTTCCAGAAAAGTGGAATTTTTCACGTACGTATTTCTCCCTTATCTTTTTCCTTGATTTATAAAAAAACTTATATATTCACGTGTCTACTTTTCCAGCAACCATGGAAGTTTTCGAAGAGATTACTAACTTCTGTGCTTCGATAGAAAAGTTATTATCGGTTGCCCCAATGGAGAGAAGATCTTGGAAATATCTCTCTCAGAGATTTGGTTGGAAAGTCAAAACACACGGTACCTTTTCTCGCTTAGTTTCTTTCTTTCTCTTCTGTTAGCTTAAGAATTTCTTAACAAACTTCTTTCTTTTGCTAGATATCCTATTCGTGGTGTCAGTCCCGCATCTGTTTCTTCCACAAGACTTTTCTTATCTCTTGCTTAAGAGAGAATATTGAGTTCCTCTTCGAAAAGAAAAGTTGATGGAGCATGTGGCTCTAAGGGTGAAGAAGAACTAGAAGAGGGTTCTTTAGTGTGCAGACCTCGAGTTAGGAGGCGCGTTATTTCTTGATGAAGCTACCCCTCATTCGAGTTCAATCCTTTCCAGACTTTTGGAAGAGCCCGAAAGTGCTCCATTAGAGATTTTTTATGATGAAATGAATGCCCCCCCCCTCCCGTGATTTTGTTGAACAGTTGTTTACTCATTGGATTTGATAGTGATGAAGCCTTTGGCCCCGTTTCTGAGGAGTTGCCACTCGCTTCCCTTCCAGTGTCAGTCCATGTTCGCTCTCAAGCTCCCCTACCCGAAGTTGCTGTTGTTGCTACCCCACAACTGCTTCCACCTCTTCTGCCATTCCAGTTGCTACTACTTCTCATGCAGAAGTTGAACCTTCTAATAGCAATAAGGCGATGAAGAAAATTGTCGTTGAGGTTCTTGAGAGCGGAAACTTGCTGAAAAAGTTGGGTCAAGCTGATGTATGGTTGAAACCTTTGCTTGGTCCAGTAGAGAAGGCAAAGTTGGAGAGTCACAGCTCATTGAATTGGATGAACGACATTATTCACTCATCTCAGAAGGTTCGAATTTTAACTTTGCTTCTTTTTCCCCTCTTTTTTATTTTATTCAACCATAACTCCTTTCCTTTCTTTTGTAGATCAATTTGATAGGTACGGAACTTATGAAAAGGATTGTCCATACTGAGCAACAAGTCATTGATTACCGTACCGAAGCTGACAACTAGAAGGAGCAATTTTAAGGTCTTCAACTGGAGAAGGAAGTATTGGCAGAAGAGAAGAATGTCTTAGAGCAACAAGTGAAGATGTTTGCCGCTGAGTTAGCGATTGAAAAGGCTTCTTCAAGTCAAGTTGTTAAAGATAAGAATATCTTTGAGTCCTCATTTGCTGAGCAGCTTTCAAAAGCCACTGAAGAGATAAGGGGTTTGAAGGAACTTCTTAACTAGAAAGAGACTTATGTCGGAGAGTTAGTTCAAACACTTACTCAAGCTCAAGAAGATCTCTGTGCCTCTTCTGATAAGATTAAGTTCTTGGAGAGTTCTCTTGCCCCTTTGAAGATAGCCTATTATGCTTCCAAAGTAGAAAAAGAAGAGCTAAAGGCCGGATTGATTAGTGGGAGAAAGATTATGAAGCTTTTGAAGATAAGCTGACACTTTATGTGAGTTGGGCTTTTTTGAATACTCGCCTCAAGACTCTGATGGAGGCTAGCCAGGAGGGCTTTGAACTTAATGCTGAGATTACTAAAGCTAAAGAGACAATTGAAAAAAACTCAGCAAAATCAAGTATTTTCCTCACCTGAAGTTGATGTTCCTGAAGTTGATGTTCCCGAAGGTGATGACACAGTTCCCGGTGAAGTTAATATTCAAGCCCCTTCTCCCCAAGCTAAATCTTCTCCTGTTGTTGATGTACCAGTGAATGATGCCACCTTAGATGTTGTCCCTTAGTGTTTTCATTACTTAGTTTTATTTGGAACTTTTTTATGGGAAGTTTTTCTTTTTCCTTTTTGGAATGGATGTTAGTTTACCTCTATCTCGTTTTGGGGTTTGATAACAAAGAAGTACCTTAGTTTTGGCCAAGTTTAATATATAAGCCTCCGCTTATTTAGAAGTTGAGTTTTGTTTTTTACTCTTTGGTTTTTAAACTTGCATTTAAAAATGCTTTAATATTTCGTGATTTTGATAGACACGAATTTTTATAAATGACACTAATGAAGAAGAAGTCTCAACTTCATATTGGTGTAAATATATGAAATAAGTAGAAAAAGGAATAATTTAAGGAATATTTATGCTTTGAACTTTCATATTTTATACAACAATTTCATAATTGTTTTCTTTGTAACAAGTTTCAAAATTTCGGGTCTACTATTAGCCCGTGACTAATTATTTTCCTTAACCTAAAAACTCGTAGGAACTTGGAATGTATCTTGTGTCCTTCTTGTATCCTTCCTACGAGTTTACACCTTATCAAGGTTACTTCAAAGGTTTTTGACTCAGGCTTGTTTTTTGGCTCTTGATTAGCTCTTGACTTTTTGACTCTTAGGCTGATCCAGGCTTGAGTTCTGACTTTTAGTCTTCTTTGCCATCAGTTCTGACTTTTAGTCTTCTTTGCCTTTATATATATAGTCCCCCAAGTGTTAGATCTTTGAAGTATGAAATCTCGAGCACTTGATTGATCCTTTTAATTGGTCCATTTCCTGAAAAGGAAAATACTCACGGGACTCGGAGGTATACATTTAAATGATGACTGCTTAACCCTTTTTATTTTCATCATAAAGGTTGTAACCTAGACCAGGAATATATCTATATTCCGCACGTCTTTCGGGTTAGTATCATCATTTGGTACGTGCTAGATTTTTGTCTATCATCTAAAAATTATTAGTATAATTTAAAGGAACAAAATAAAATCACAAGTTAGCGATAGGTTACTGTGGGTACTTCCTTTGCATAGAAGTAATACTTCTTTAAATGGCAACATTCTGATTCGAAGGTAGTACCTTGCCTTCCATGGTTTCCAACTCATAAGCTCCCTTTCCAGCGATGCTTCAAATCCTGTAAGGACCTTCCTAATTTGGACTCAACTTCCCTGCACTAGCTGCTTTTGTTGATTGAAAAACCATTTTGAGGACAAAGTCCCCAATATGGAAGTATCTGAAATGAGATTTCCTGTTGTGGTATCACTCAATAATTTGCTTCTGAGCTGCCATTCTTATTAGAGCCGCTTCTCACCTTTCTTCGAGTAAATCTAAATTTGTTCTCATCTCTTCACCATTTGATTCCAAAGTTGCTTGTGTAAATCTCGTACTTGGCTCACTTATTTCAACTGGAATTAAGGCTTCAACACCATAAACAAGTGAAAATGGAGGCTCTCCCATGCCTATCTTTGTTGTCATTCGATAAGCCCATAATACTCCTAGTAACACCTCGGGAACTTGCCTTTTGATTCCTCTAATCCCTTCTTCAAATTATTAATAATAACCTTGTTTGTTAATTCGGCTTGTACATTGGCCACAGGGTGGTAAGGTGAAGAAGTTATTCGTTTAATCTTCCAACTCTGAAAAAATTTTGTGACTTTCGTACCTATGAATTGTGTGCCATTATCACATATGATTTCTTTGGAACTCTGAATCGGCATATAATGTTTCGCCAAAAAAATCCATGACTTCTTTCTCTCGCACCTGTTTTAAGGCTCCTACCTCTACCCATTTGGAAAAATAATTTGCTAATACTAACAAAAACCGTACATTTCCTTTATCTTGTGGCAATGGACCCACGATATCCATCACCCACTTCATGAATGGCCATGGGGAAAAACCAGATGTAATAGCTCTGTTGGGCGATGGATGTTATTGCCATATTGTTGGCATTTATCACATTTTTCCACAAAACTTTCTGCATATTCTTCCATTTTTGGCTAGTAGTATCCTGCTATTATTAAAGTCTTTACCAAGGATCTTCCTCGTGCGTGATTTCCACAATGTCCCTCGTGTACTTCTCTCAACACATATTCTATATGAGCAGGTCTGAAGTATCTTGCTAAAGGTCCTCCCAACATCTTTCGATATAAGTTTCCACGAATTAAGCAGTAACAGGCAGCTTTTTGTCGAAGTAGCTGAGACTCTTTCTTGTCTTCAGGTATTGTTCCATACTGCAGGAAGTGAAAAAACTCGTTTCTCCAGTACCAAGTTAAATTATTGAAATTTACCTCATTTTTATCTTGGTCGAGTGTTAAATGAAACAAATGTATTATGATAGTATTTTCTGCATTTGTTGTTTTCGCTACTGACGCGAAATTAGCTAGTGCATCTGCTTCTGCATTCTCCTCCCTAGGTATTTGCACAATTTTCCATGATTGAAATTGTCTTATCAATTCTCGTGCCTTTTCAAAATATTGTTGCGTTCGTGCCTCTCTAGCTATGTAACCCCATGCATCTGGTTAACTACCAGCTGGAAATCACTTTTAATTATGATTTGCTCTATAGCGAGTTCTCAGGCCAATTCTAGACCTGCAATCACCGCCTCGTACTCTACTTCATTGTTAGTAATGGGATAATATTTTATTTCTTGTCTTATACTTTCTCCTGAAGGTGGGATTAAAATAATACCAAAACCCGCTCCTTTAACATTCGAGGAGTCATCAGTAAATAGAGTCCATGTACCTGGATTAGATCCGGTGAATACCTGTAGTTCCTTTTCTGCTTCAGGAACTATTTGTGCACTGAAATCTGCTACAAACTATGCTAAAATTTGTGATTTTATCGCAGTTCTAGATTGGTACATGATATCATATTCGGTGAGTTCTATAGCCCATTTAGCTAACCTTCCTGATAGTTCTTATTTATGTAGTATATTCCTTATAGGTTAAGTAGTCACTACAGAGATAGGATGACATTGAAAATAATGTCTCAACTTTCTAGATGCCATAACTAATGCTAACTCATTTTTTTCTAAGTAAGGATATCGAGTCTAAGCATCTAACAAAGATTTACTAACATAACAAATTAGAGACTGTTTACCTTTATCTTCTCGTACTAAAACCGCACTTACCGCCATTTCTAATACTGCGAGATAAACGAGTAGTCTTTCTCCATCCTTCTGTTTAGCCAGCAGGTGGATTTGACAAATATGCTTTCAAATTTTTGAGGGCTTGTTGACATTCATCAGTCCACTCAAACTGATTTTTCTTTTTCAATACTGAAAAGAATTTAAAACTTTTCTTCGAAGATTTGAAAATAAATCTTCCCAAAGCTGCTATTCTTCCTACCAGCCTTTATACCTCTTTTTTGCTCGTGAGTAGGTCTGGTATTTCTTCAATGGCTTTGATCTGCGCAGAGTTCACTTCAATACCTCTGTTAGACACAAGAAAACCTAAAAACAAACCTGAAGCCACGCCGAAGACACATTTTTCTGGATTTAATTTCATATTATATTTGCGGAGAATTTCAAATGTGCTCGAAAGGTGTTGAAAGTGATCTCATGCTCGTGCAGATTTGACTAGCATATCATCGATGTAGACTTCCATAGTCTTTCCCATGTGTTCTTGAAACATCTTGGTCACCAATCTTTGATACGTGGACCCGGCGTTTTCCAAACCAAAGGGCATAACTTTGCAACAATAAGTCCCCGTGTCTATAATAAACGAAGTTTTTTCCTCATCTAGGAGATCCATCTTTATTTAATTATAACCTGAATATGCATCTAAAAAACTCAACATCTCATGACCTGCGGTAGAATCAATTAACTGATCTATATGTGGTAAAGGGAATGAATCTTTCGGGCAAGCTTTATTTAAATCAATATAATCTACACAAACCCGCCATTTCCCATTTATTTTTGGAACTACCACGATATTAACCAATCAGTTTGGGTATTTTTACCTCTCGTATTGAACTGATTTTTAAACGTTTTTGTATCTCATCCTGAATTACTTGATTTTTTAAAGAGCATTGCTTCCTTTTCTTTTGCTTGTCATATCTGAATGCGACCAAGAAAAGCAATATGTGTTACCTTTTAAAAATTCAACTAACTTACCTCTCATTTCTAGGCTCAGATTTGCTCCAATATAAACTTTTCTGTTTGGCCATTGCTCGAATAGTGTGACAGCTTCGAGTTCTTCAATCGTTGTTTTGATGTTTTCATCTTCCTCTGGTACTTGAATGACATCCGGTCTCGAATCTACATCTGTTTTCCTTGAGCCACTTTCAGCCGAGATCTTATTTACCACATCTTTAACGAGATTCTCGTTCGTATCTTCGTTTGCCGTGTGTGAATCCATCACTGAATTGATATTTTTAGAAACCTGTTGATCTCTTCGGATTTGTCGAACTTCCCATTGTGAAGGAAACTTAATAACTTGATTGTAATGTAGATGGTATAACATCCATGTCATGAATCCATAGCCTCCCAAGAATCACATTATAAGCCATGTCAGTGTCTATTACTTAGAATTTCGTATCCTTGATAACTCTTTCTGCAAATGTGGTAAGAAATATCTCCCATTTTGTAATAATGGTTGAATTATCGAATCCAGGTAAAGATCGTGCTTTTGGTACTATCTTGTTGCCAATTTGCATTTCATTCACTACTCTTAGAAGAATAATATTCACGGAGCTACCTGGATCAATCAAAACTCGTTTTACATTAGTATCATGTACAAGTAAAGATATTACCAGCACATCATTGTGAGGGATTATCAATCCATCTGCATTTGCATCATCAAGCGTTATACTATCTTCCTCCAAAACTTGGCAAACTCGCTTCTCGTGGGTCACCGTGAATTTTGACGTCTTTTTCACAAATGTGTATGTTACACCATTGACTTCTTCTCCTCCGCTTATCACGTTAATTGTTCTTTTTGGATACAGAGGTTTTGAAGGTTCTTGTCTATTTTTTATATAAGATTGCTTACCTTTCTCGCTGAACAGGTCAGTTAAATAACCTTGCTTTAGCATATGCTCTACTTCACCTTGTAATAATTTGCAATATTTTGTTGTATGGCCATGGTCATTATGAAACTCGCACCAGAAATCTGGATTTCTTCTGCCCAAGTTTGATCTCATTTCCTTTGTCCACCGCACCTTATCTCCCATACTCCTTAGAATAGCTACCAACTCATAAGTGCTAATACTGAAACTGTAATCACCAATCCTTGCATTCATGTTAGTATCTCTATCACATGCATCTCGTTCTTTTCTGAACCTAGATGATGATCTCGCATCTCTGTTCCTCGATCTAGGGTCAGACTGTACATTTTCTGGTTTAGACCTTGAGTCTTACCTCGCGGGTCCCATATAAGGTTCGTACCTATTTTTATCGGATCTTTTTTCATCCTCTAACCGCCTTGAATTTGTTCTTTCATCAACCCTCGACTGTACGACGTTTTCTTCTTCAATCTGCAGCTTAGTGTTGTACCTGTTATATACATCATTCCATGTTTTAGCTGGGAATTCTCACAAGTTCTGCTTAAGTCTTCTCGTGGTTTCTGAGCTCTTTTCATTTAAATTACTTGCGAACGTCATGGGTGCCAATTATCAGGTACTCGTGGAAACATCCTTCTTTCACGTTGAAATTTATCCACAAATCCCCTGAGTAACTCAGTATCTCCTTGTTTTACCTTAAAGATATCTTCCATCCTTTTTTCAACTTTCTGAGCTACCGAATGTGCTTTTATGAATAAATCTGCAAGCTCAGCAAAAGAATCAATAGAATTTTTAGATAAAAGTGAATACCATGTTACTGACCCATTTCGTGAGTGTTTCTCCAAATTTTTTGATCAAAATTGTCCCAATCTCTTATTTGGTTAAATCATTGCCTTTTACGCCTGTTGTGAATGCAGTTACATGATCTCGTAGGTCAGTTGTTCCATCATATTTTAGGATATCAGGAATTTTGAACTACTTAGGAATAGGCAGAGGGGTCGCGCTCGGCTTCCAAGGTTGCTGGGAATATTTACAATATTCACTCCTTTAGTCACAGGTGGTACGCTAGGTATTTATTCTATGCGGTCGTTTTGCTCTTTTATCTGTTTCTGCAAAGTTAGTACCAAATTTTGTAAATCAGAGTTATTTGGTGTACCTGACCTCCCATCACGTGCTTCATTTAGAGTTCCCTCGCTTTCTGAATTGGCAAGCCCCGAGCGTGGATTTTCTATGGTTGCAGTATTGTTTGGGGGAGGAGTTGGCGGTGTAGTTGGCAATCCCCTAACAAAAGCTTGGAGAGCATTTTTCACATGTTCAGCAATCAATTATTTTAAAGCATCTTGCTCGACAGTATGCTCGGCTACATGTTGTTCATTTGTGTGAGATGTTGATCTTTCAGGTGTTCCCTCTTGAGACTGACGTGGAGATTCCTGTGGTGAAGGAATTGAGGAGATCCTCCCTCATGTTGGTTATTTTCGTTGATAGTTGACATGATTTGGTTGTGAGAAGGAGGGATTTGGAAAGTAAAGAGATTATCAGATTTTCGGTAACGGAACCAATTTGTTTAACCAAAAAATAATTTTTTTAGTCAAAGCCTAATTTTATAAGAAATCGGGTTACTGATAACAAAATAATTCCTTACTTCCTCAGTAATTCACTCAAAAGGAAATAAAATTGACAAAAAGTAACTAAAAAGAATAGTTGATTGCACTAAATAAGCAAGAGAAAGTAAATGTATTTTTATAGTATTCGGAACTTGTATTTACAAATGAGATTCTCTTCCCTTAAATAGAAGTATACAAATATAACTTTTCCTCCTATATATGGCAAAATCATTATGCGCATTAATGGTATTAGTTGTCCGTTATGATTGGTAATTGTAACTATTTATAAGGATTTTGTAACGACTCTGATTCCCCTTCCTCATTAATTGTGGGTTCGTGAATCTTCCCTCTTTCCAGTGTTGATTCATTCCGCTCGTGCATCTTCAACATCTGTTTAGGTTTGAACGTTTATTTCTTTATTGTCTCGTGGGTATTTGCTCTGCATTTCCCATGCTTCATACATTTTTTAAATAAAATATATCAGTTGTCATTTTCTCATTGTTCCACGTCTCATGTTTTATCAACTAAACACAATTTCATTCCACTTGTATCACTTAATTTACCACCAATACAAATATTGAGAAGTAGATATCAAAAAGCGCGGACTTATCAAATGCCTTTTGACACTTTTAAGAAAATCAAAGAAGAACTGCCAATTGCCTACATCTTGGTGAAAGAAGGAACCATCTACTTAACTCGTAGCCTTAAAAAGAAGAATACAAAGAGTTCAAAATTCTTTTTTATCTTTGTTCTATATAGGAATACAAGAGAATCGTGTGAAATGTCATATTATTCTATCAAACTGTCAAGAAAAGAGACCATCACAAGAACTCAATGGCATAGGCTGCCTTATCTTCTTTTTCCTTTTATTCTTGCCAATGGTCCAATCAAAACCTAACTATAGGCAGCTACTTTCTACGTGAATATATTAGCTACATGGGGATTGGTAATCTGAGTAAACGGAATCGTAGTCAACTTTCCTTTGTTTTCAACCTCGATTTCAAGTGATAGTGTCTTACTCCTTCATTTGTCATTTTGTATGTTTACAGTATACTATTAACTCCAGTCGTGGATGTTAATATTTTTGGCAATGAAAGTATACTAATAAGTTAATTAGACTTAGAGATTATGTTAATAAAGTTATAGAAGGGAATAATTAATATCAGGCGCCACACATCTTATGAGGTTCGAACTCACGGCAGACAATATCCATCATAGGTAGAGGGAGAGTAGAACGTAGGGGTTCGGCAGAATTGAGTAGCTATTGTGTTAATCGTATATTTATCTTAAGAAATTTAATAAGTATTTATAATTTATTAATTTAGAACTTAATAACTTAAAAGATTTAAAATCTCAAACTCATATAAGTTTCAAATCCTGGCTCCGCTTTTAATATCTATGGTGTTTAAGTTGGGAAAGTTATATGAATGGAGCCATTTCATATCATGCGCCAGTTAATCCTCAGGGATTTTTCGATTATTAGAAAATATTAAAGAGTTTATGCTGTTGTAAATTAAATATCTCATGTGTAAAAAAAAGAGATTGTGTCATAAAATTAAAAATAAATTTGTAAAGAGCCAAAAAATCAATTGACTCGAAAATTAAAAAGGGACCAAAAAAGTAATAGGGTGGCAGTTGCAGAGGGAGACCAAGAAATATGGGGGTCTTTGGCCATGCAATTGGAAAATTTTGAAGGGAGAAGAGCGTCATTCATCTTTGAAAATGATCCCAGACTGACAAATTTGTTAGCTTCAATTGCTGTCGTCGGTCCCAACTTTAATCTTCTCTTCTTATTTTCTATTTGTTCATTGAAAATGAGAAATTTTTATAAATTTTGATTTTTGAAGCAACAACAAAGTCGTATTAAAACACATAGGATCGGAGGAGTCAGAATCTTATATAAGACACAAATTTAGGTAAAGAAAAGGAATTTTAGTTTGAAGGTTATTTTCAAGTGGCGTTGAGCGGAGGCGGACCCACACGGTGTTAAGGGAATTCAGTTGAACCTTTTCTTTAAAAAAAATATTGTATATACTATATAATATTTAAACAGAATATTTATACTGAAAAAAAAAAACTGAATCCTTTTGGAACAAACGTGGTCTTTGTCGTGGGTTCAAATGCCAAGTTCGGATCCTATTTCGTCCACTTTCCAACTATTCTTTTAATCTGTATTTTGGGACGGAGTGTATGAAACCGATGAGCGATGACCAAGATAAATTATGTTTCAGATTAACCGGAGTCCTTCTAATAATACTCTCATGTCCACTCGTTTGTCATTTTATGTCACGATCCCAAATCAATATTGGGCGTGATGATGTCTATCGTGGTATTAGGCTAGCAAATTTACTGAACATAATACAAGGAACTTTTCATTTAAAGCAATAACGCGATTTATCATAAATCTTTCACTTTTAATATTTCACAAATGCGGATAATCAATGAAAACATCTAAGTAATAACCCCAAACCCGGAGTCAACAGTCATGAGCAACTAAATGAAACACAGAATCTGACACGATTTCCTTAATACATCAAGTCTAAGAAAAATGTAAATAGCGACAAAAATGAGAGGGAGAAGGGTGGGGCTGCGAACGCCGTGCAGCTACCTCACAATCTCCGACAAAGCTCCACTGAGAATAATCAAATCTCACTCGATCCCGACACCTGGATCTGCACAAGGTGCAGGGAGTAACATGAGTACACCAACTCAGTAAGTAACAAATATAAATAAGGACTCGAGTGCAGTGACGAGCTTCTAAAATCATGTAAAATCATATAATAAATATCAGTGGAAATCAATAAATCAAGTCAGGAATCTACGTTCCGAAAGTTTCATAAAAACTCCAGTTTTCCCTTTTCAAATCCCATATAAAACATTGGTTCAACATATATCGTTTAGAGGCTAAAATGTAAAGAAGAGTGAAAACAGTAGTTTCATAGCAAATAAGCCCCTCGGGCACAGTGTCACTCACAAATAAAGCCTCTCGGGCAAGCCTCTCAGTCACTCGTGACTCATCTCTCGTCAATCAGCACTCACACTCAGAACTCACGCTCAATAGGTACCATATAATAACCGCTGCGGCGTGCAGCCCGATCCATAAATAGTCGGCTGCGCTCACTGGGGGTGTACAGACTCTAGAGGGGCTCCTTCAGCCCAAGCGCTATATTGTTGCGGCGTGCAGCCCGATCCAATATATATATCGATGCGACATTCAGCCCGATCCATCACTATCCTCACAAATCCAGCTATCGGCCTCGCTCACTCATCACCCTCACAAGCCACTCGGGCAACTCACCACAAATCACGGGGACTCAGCCTAAAATATCTTTCATTTGCTTGAAAATAGGGTAATAAACAGGAATGAACAATGAACAAGTATAAATCATGACTGAGATTATATTTTCTATCAAAAATAGTGTGAGAAAAGTAGTAGTAAAACACCTCTGAGGGTCCAAACAGATAGGCACAAGGCCCCAAACATGGCATACAGCCAAAATATAGTATAAATTTCTAAAACACAGAATGTCATATGATTTCAAATCAAATACGCGGCTTAATAGTCGCTACGGGATGGACCAAGTCACAATCCTTATCGGTGCACACCCACATGCCCGTCACCTAGCATGTGTGTCACCTCCTTTATCAAAATAATACGAAATACTAGGGTTTCATACCCTCAGGTCTAGATTTGTAATCGTTACTTACCTCAAACTAGATGAAAAACTATGCTTTTACCCCTCGACTCGTCCTTAACGCGCCCCGAATCTATTCAAAATAGATTCATATCATCAAAATATGCTAAAGGAAAAAAGCCCACTCGAAAATAACCAATTTACATCAAAAAACCCGAAATTGGCCAAACCCGAGCCCACGTCTCGGATTCCGATAAAAATCACAAAACTAGAATCTTACGCTCTCATGAGTTCATACATACCATATACATCAAAATCGGACCCCAAATGGCCCCTCAAATCCCCAATTTATACTTTCAAATTTCAAGCCCTAACCTCCCAAATTTCTCCATTAAAACATGATTAAACAATGGGATAATCGTTATAAACACAAGATACAAGGTCCAAGTAGCTTACCTCACTAAACACACTTAATTCCCCCTTGAAATCCCAGCTCTAAGCTCCAAAATCCGTCAACAATGGTGAAGAAATGAGTGAAAATTCGCGAAGGCAACCTTATATAGGTTCTGCCCATCACTCTCGCACTTGCGACCCCATGCAACGCACCTGCGGCACCGCACCTGCGAAAAATCCCTCGCAGGTGCGGATTCTTACTTAAACTCAAAATCCGCATCTGCGGCCTTCTACATGCACCTGCAGGCCCGCAGGTGCGAGCCAACCTCCGCACCTGCTCCCAGGCCAGGCTCCAAATTCCGCATCTGCGCAAGGTCTTCCGCACTTGCGCCTTCGCACCTGCGGCCACACCAGAAGGACTACACCAACACCAATTTGCTGCATTTTTCCAACTCCCAACCTTCCAAAATCAATCCCGAGCCCCTCGGGGCCCCAACCAAAAGTACCAACAGGTCATATATCAATATAACAACTTATTCAAACCCTCGAAACACTCAAAATAACATCAAAGCACCAAATCAAATCCAAAATTCAAGCCTAAGGATTTCTAAACTTCTGAAATTCGCCAACGATGCCGAAACCACCCAAACCACGTCCGACTTACCTGAAAATTTGCACACACATCCCAAATGACACTATGAACTTGTTCCAAATTTTGGAATTTCATTCCGACCTCAATATCTAATTTTCCACTGCCGGCCGAAAATCGCCATAAATCTAATTTTGCCAATCCAAGCCTAATTTTACTCCGGACCTCTGAATGATATTCCGAACACACTCCTACCTAATGAAGCTATCCGAGCCACCAAAACCACATTCTGAGATCATTTACCTATAAGTCAACTTCCAGTTGACTTTTCCAACTAAATCACCAACCTAAGAGACTAAGTGTCTCATTTCTCTCCAGAACCATTCCGAACCCGAAACAATCAACCCAACGCAACACAAAAAGCTGAACCATACAAGAATGAAGTACATATGGGGGAAACAAGGCTAAACTCTCGGAACGACCGGCTGGGTCGTTACATTCTCCCCCCATTAAGCAAACATTCGTCCTCGAACTGGCTGGCCTCTCGAAACATACCTGGAGCCTCAAATAGGTGGGGATATCTGCTCTACAACTCCCGCTCGGTCTCCAAGGGGTCCTCCTCTACTGGCTGGCCTCTCCACTGCACTTTCACTGAAGCTATATCTTTAGACCTCAACCTTCTGACCTGACGACCCAAAATAGCTATTGGCTCCACCTCATAAGACATATCACCCTCTAGCTTAACCGAATTGAAGTCCAAAACATAAGATGGGTGACCAATATACTTCCGAAGCATGGAAACATGAAATACTGGATGCACGCTCGACAAGCTAGCTGGCAAGGCAAGTCTATAAGCCACCTCTCCAACCCTCTGAAGCACCTCAAAAGGCCCAAAGAAACGAGGAATCAACTTGCCCCTCTTCCCAAACCGCATAACATCCTTCATGGGTGACACCTTCAGCATGACCTTCTCCCCATCCATGAAAGATACAGCCCGGACCTTCCGGTCCGCATAACTCTTCTGCCTCGACTGCGCAGTGTGAAGCCGCTCCTGGATCAACTTCACCTTATCTAAAGCATCCTGTATCAAATCCATACCCAAGAGTCTGGCCTCACCCGGGTCAAACCAACCAACCGGAGATCTACACCTCCTCCAATACAAAGCCTCATATGGAGCCATCTGAATACTCGACTGATAACTATTATTATATGCAAACTCCGCAAGTGGCAGAAACTGGTCCCATGAACCCCCAAAGTCAATAACACAAGCGCGCAACATGTCCTCTAGTATATGAATAGTGTGCTCGGATTGCCCGTCCGTCTGAGGGTGGAAATCCGTGCTCAACTCAACCTGAGTACCCAACTATCTCTGCACGGACCTCCAGAACTGTGATGTGAACTGAGTACCTCTGTCGGAAATGCTGGAAATTGGAACACCATGTAGCCGAACAATCTCTCTTATATAAATCTTAGCTAACCGCTCCGAAGCATAAGTAGTACCAACAGGAATGAAGTGAGCGGACTTAGTCAACCGATCCACAATAACCCATATAGCATCGAACCTCCTCGAAGTTCGTAGGAGCCCGATTACAAAGTCCATGGTGATCCGCTCCCACCTCCACTCAGGAATAACCAAAATTTGATGCAATCCACCGGGCCTCTGGTGCTCGTACTTGACATGCTGGCTGTTGAGACACCGAGCTACAAATCCCACAATATCCTTTTTCATCCGCCTCCACCAATAATGTTCCCTCAGATCCTGATACATCTTCGCGGCACTCGGATGGATGGAATACCACGAGTTGTGTGCCTCCTCAAGAATCAACCCCCGAATCCCATCTACATTAGGCACACATATCCGACCCTGCATCCTCATAACACAATCATCGCCAATAACTACATCCCTAACATCACCTCACTGGACCATATCCTGAAGAACGAGCAAGTGTGGGTCATCATACTTGCGCTCTCTGATACGGTCATAAAGAGAAGACCTGGAGGCTACACGAGCCGATACCCGCCGGGCTCCGACAGATCCAGCCTCACCAACTAGCCCTCTAAGGCCTGAACATCAAGTGCTAATGGTCTCTCAGCTGCTGGAAGATATGCTAGACTCCCCAAACTCTCTTCTCTGTGACTCAAGGCATCGGCCACTACATTGGCCTTCCTCGGATGGTATAGAATAGTGATATCATAGTCCTTGAGAAGCTCCACCCGTCTCCTCTAACGCAAATTTAGATCCTTCCGTTTAAACAAGTGTTGAAGGCTACGGTGATCAGTAAAAACCTCACAATGAACCTCATACAAATAATGAAGCCAAATCTTCAAGGCGTGAACAATTGCTGCTAGCCCGAGATCATGCACCAGGTAATTCTTCTCATGAGTCTTCAACTGGCATGAGGCGTAGGCAATCACCCTACCCTCCTACATCAAAACACAACCAATGCCTATCCTCGAGGCATCACAATACACGGTATAAGAACCTGAAGCTGATGGCAATACTAACACTGGAGTTGAGGTCAAAGCTTTCTTGAGCTTTTGGAAGCTCTCCTCACACTCGTCTGACCACCTGAACAGGACACCCTTCTGAGTCAATTTGGCCAAGGGTGAAGAAATAGAAGAAAACTCCTCCAAAAAGCAACGGTAATATCCCGCCAAACCAAGGAAGATCCTAATCTCTATAGCTGAGGACGGTCTGGGCCAACTCTGCACCGCCTCTATCTTCTTCGGATCAACCTGAATACCCTCGTTGGACACCACGTGTCCCAAGAAAGCTACTGAGCCCAGCCAAAACTCACAATTGGAGAACTTTTCATAAAGCTTATCCTCCCTCAGTTTCTGCAATACAACTCTCAAATGCTGAGTATGCTCCTCCAGGCTACGAGAATACACCGGGATGTCATCAATGAACACAATAACAAAGGAATCCATATATGGCCGAAATACGTTGTTCATCAAATGAATGAACGCTGCTGGGGCATTGGTCAACACAAAAGACATCACCAAAAACTCATAGTGGCCATAATGGGTCCTGAAAGCCGTCTTGGAAACATCTGATCTCGAATCTTCAGCTGATGGTACCCGAATCTCAAATCGATTATAGAGAACACCCTAGCTCCCTGAAGCTGGTCAAACAAATAATCAATGCGAGGCAGAGGATACTTATTCTTGACTGTAACCTTGTTCAGGTGCCTATAGTCAATACACATTCTCATGGAACCATCTTTCTTCTTCACGAACAACACCGGTGCACCCCAAGGTGACACACTAGGACGGATGAACCCCTTTTGTAGGAGTTCCTGAAGCTGCTTTTTCAATTCCTTCAACTCCGCTAATGTCATACGATATGGTGGAATAGAAATAGGCTGAGTGCCCGGCACCAGCTCAGTGCCAAAATCAATATCCCTGTCCGGCGGCATGCCTGACAGATCAGCAGGAAACACGTCCGGATACTCACGGACTACAGGAACATAATCGACAGTGGGAGTCTCAGCACTGACATCCCTCACGAAAGCCAAATAAGACAGACATCCTTTCTCTACCATGCACTGAGCCTTCAAGTATGAAATCACCCTACTAGGCACATAATCAATAGAACCTCTCCACTCAACTCTCGGACATCCCGGCATCGCTAAGGTCACGGTCTTAGCGTGACAATCTAGAACAACATGACACGGAGGTAGCCAATCCATGCCGAATATCACATCAAAGTCAACCATACTAAGCAATAGCAGATCCACTCGGGTCTCCAGACCCCCAATATATATCACACATGACCGATACACTCGGTCCACAATAATAATATCGCCCACCGGAGTTGACACATGAACAGATGTGACTAAGGACTCGCAGGGCCTATCCAGAAAGTGGGAAAAATATGATGAAACATAGCACTACGTGGAACCAGGATCAAATAAGACCAAAGCATCTCGGTGACAAACTAAAACAATACCTGTGATCACTGTATCTGAGGCCATAGCATCTGGTCGGGCTGGAAGTGCATAAAAATGGGCCTGACCTCCACCGGATCGACCTCCCCCTCTAGGGCGGCGTCTAGCTGCCTAACCCCCACCCCTTGCTGCCTGGGCGGGTGGTGAAATAACTGGAGCTGATGTTGAGGGATGACCCCTCTACTGAGATTGACCCCCAAGAAAACGAGGACAATGTCTCCTCATATGCCCAAACTCTCCACACTCGTAACAACTCCCCGGTGGTGGAGACGGGGATTGAAGGGAACCCTTAACACCTAGATAACCTCTAGAAGAGTCCGGCATAGATGAGTCCTGAACCGATGGTGCTCGAGATGAACTCCGGGCTGGAAGAGCATTAAATGATGGGTGCCCCTAATGAGAACTGTGGGGACCACGACCAGCAGATCCCCCACGATAACCTGAGCAGCCCGACTGAGCCTGCCTGAATGGACGGCCCCTGCCGTGCCGGAACTGCCCCGCCGAAGGAACACCACCAAAACTACCAGATCCTTGAGGCCTCTTGGCCTCTCTCTCATCTCGCTCCTGGCGATGAACCGACTCAATCTCTCGGGTAATATCAACAACGTACTCAAAAGTAGCACCCGATACCCTTTCTCTGGTCATAAGAATACGAAACTGAAATGAGAGGCCATCCAGAAATCTCCTGATCCTGTCTATCTATGTAGAGACTAACCAAATAGCATGACAGGCAAGCTCTGAAAACCTCATCTCGTACTGTGACACCGTCATATCCCCCTGTCGAAGCTTCTCAAACTGCATGCGCAGCTCCTCTCTGCGGGACTGTAGAACATACTTCTCTAAGACGAGAGTGGAAAATTGTTGCGAAGAAAGGGGCACTGCACAACCGGGCCTACGCCTCCCATAAGCCTCCCACCATGTAAATGCAGCTCCTGAGAACTGGAAGGTAGTAAACGGGACCCCACTGGTCTCCAATATCCCTATCATACGAAGCATCCTCTGACACTTGTCCAAGAAACCCTGGGCATCCTCGCCCTCAGCACCACTGAAAGTCGGAGGCCGAACTCTGCCAAATCTCTCTAACCTGCGGTGCTCGTCATCAGCCATAGTTGGAACCACAAAATCCTAAGCTGGTGCAACTGGTTGAACTGGAACTGCCTCCCGGTTCTGAAGCCCCTGAATAACCTGCTCAGCTGTACGGGCAGCTGGAGTCTGAGTGCCTCCCCCGGCCTGAGAAGTAGCGGCTGAAGTAGAAACGACGACCGCCTGAGCAAGACTGGTGCATGCGGTCAAAATCTGGGACAAGGTCTCCTGAAGACCCGGAATAACAATAGGCACAGCTGGTGCTTGATCTGGTCCCACTGGAACATATGTGTCACGACCCAAAATCCATAAGGTCGTGATGGCGTCGGACATCATTGTCAGACAATCCAATCATTAATTAATTGAAATAATTTCCTGTTGTAACATTTATGAAAAAGGCATTTCCTTTCACTTTATTACATATTAACTAAATAAAATTGGTCGAGTAAAACAATAGTTTGAATATACCATATTAGAAATTATATCCCAACACATTCCAGAACCCGGTGTCACAAGTATACGAGCAATTTCTAAGAATTTATACAATCATCACAAAGCCTGTCCGAAATACAAATTGGACAAGGAAATTTAAAAGAAAAATAAATACAGTACGAGGGAGACTCTGTCAGCTGCGGATCGCCTCCGGATGATGCAGCTCGCCTAAGTCTCCGAATCCTCCACATTGCTATGAAAGTACCTGTGCAACAAAATGCACAACAAGTGTAGCATGAGTACAAAAACAACGTGTACTCAGTAAGTCACCCGCCTAACCTCAGAGAGGTAGTGACGTGAGGTCGAGTTAGACACTCACTAAGATCCAGCAAATTAATTAACAGCATATGATGAACATGGTAGGCGTGTAAGGTAGTAAAGCAGCAATATATGTAAGGCACTGAAATCCAAGTAAATACTGGAAATAAACAAACAGTAACCACTTCCTCATATTTTTCCCCAAATATTTTAAATAAAAAATTTCCTCTCTGTTTTCCCCCAAATATCTTGCCACTTTTTTAAAAAATCATGAAAAAACATTTAACAACTTAACATGCGCATACCGGATAAGGACAACTAGCCTGAGCCGTCATAATAATCATCATTGTGCACTGCCGAGGATCGAACAGCCCGTGTCATAAGTGCACCTCTCAATAATAATCCTCTTTGTGCACTGCCGAGGGTAGAACGACCCGTACCAAAGTGCACTTCTCAATATAATAATCATGCCTATGCACTGCCGAGGATCTAACAACCCGTACCAAAAGTGCATCTCAATAAAATACTCACGTCTATGCACTGTCGAGGATCGAACGGCCCGTACCAAAAGTGAATCTTTTAATCCGCCGTGGCGTACAGCCCGCTCCCATGAGAGTGGGGGAAATAACACTCTGCTCGCGGAATGTAAATTGCGAAGCGGTCACATGCAGTCAGGCACAATCAACAGTCCACCCAGAATACGTCGGGAAAACAAATTACTCAAATAAATGACATGTTTCTCTTTTAAAAACCATAAAATAGTGTTTATATCCTTTTTCGAAATTTATTTGCCAAGTCTAATAATGCTCAATAATATTACATTATCAAGTATATGATTAACCACAGAGGAAAACAATTCTCTTTTCAGCTGAAAAAGAAAATGAATTCTAGTCTTCTTTAGGTATCAAATTACTATTTCGATTATATCAGCGGTCAAGTAATACATGCAGGATCACGGGTACAACACATAAGGCATGCTAGTGGGTCCTAGACCATCCGGACATGGCATAATAGTAGCTACGCACGGGCTCCCATCACCTCGTACGTACGTAGCCCCCGAAGATAATATCATATACTTAATTAATTCACCTAGGGGGACAATTCCCCTTCATAGAGTTAGAAAGGAGACTTACCTCGCTCCGAAATTTCCATAACCGGCCTCCAAGTAGCCAATTCCCCCTCAAATATCGCACAACGCTCTGAAACTATCCAAACAACGACAAACCAATAAAAATATACTCTAATATTTGCAACAATTCCAAATTATATAACTTCCCAACCCTGCTTAGTGAAATGACCAAAATGCCCTCGGGCCCACGTGCCCGGAATCCGAAATTTTTTGAAGATATATGCTACCCATAGCTTCAATAGTTAAAATATACAATTTACTCTAAGTTCCATGCTCAAATTCGTGGCTAAAAATCCAATTTACCATTTTCTAGGTTTCTATAAGATTTCCCAATTTCCTACCAATTTCCATGTCTAATCCATGCATATAATCCAGTATTTAACTTTAAAACGGGAGGAATTTACTTACCTAGGCATTGCATGAGGAAATCCTCTCTTGAAGCTCCTCCAAAATCGACCAAAGCAAGGAAGAAATGAAGAAATGTCCACAAATTTCGCCTATAAACTAATCTGCGCAGGCCCCCAATACTCTTTGCGTTCGCATACCCACAAGCGCGTTCGTAGAGCTTCCTCAAGACAACACTCCGCGATCGCGGTCCCCTACCCGCGTTCGCATAGGCCAAAGGGCCCCCAGCTCCCTTTTCCTTTATTTGTTCGCACACCTGACCCTGTGTTCGCATAGGACAATCCAGCAGCCTTCACAAATCCTTCTATGCGATCGCAAACAACTACCCGCGATCGCACAGCCCAAATCCAAGTAGCATCCAAATCCTTCTATGCGATCGCACACCCACTCATGCGATCGCATAGATTAAATACCTGCTGCACTCACACCAGAAAACCAGCAACCCTATTAAGGCAAAAATCGACCCGTTGAGCATCCGAAACACGCCCGAGGCCCCCGAGACCTCAACCAAAACTACCAACCAGACCCAATACCTCATTCGAACTTAGTCGAGCCTCGAAATCACATCAAACAACGCCAAAATCACGACTCGCATCCCGATTCAAGCTTAATGAACTTAGAACTTTCAAACTTCCACATTCGATGCTGAAACCTATCAAATCACGTCCGGATGACCTCAAATTTTGCACACAAGTCATATTCGACATTACGGACCTGCTCTAACTTCCGGAATCGCATTCCGACCCTGATATCAAAATTTCCACTTTCGGACGGATTTCTCAAAAACCTTCAAATTTCTATCTTTAGCCAAATGACTCCAAAATGACCTACGGACATCCAAATTCACTTCCGATCGCGCTCCCAACTCCAGAATCACCATACGAAGCTATTTCCAGACTCAGAATCCCAAACGACATCAACATCACTGAATTCACTTCAGGCCAAACTTAGGAACCTTCAAATCCTGATTCGGAGGTCGCTTACTCAAAATTCCAATCATAGTTGATTCTTCCAACTTAAGGCTTCTGAAAGAATTTTTTTTCCAAATCAACTCTAAACTTCCCGAAATTCAATTCCGACCACACCTACAAGTCATAATACCTGAAATGGAGCTGCTCACGACTTCAAACCGCTGAACGACGTGCTAGATCTTAAAATAACTGGTCAGGTCGTTACATTCTCCCCCATTTAAACCGACGTTCATCCTCGAACGTGCTAAGAACTGCTCTGGAGTTATCTGAAATCACTGTTTAACACCTCGAGAACCTGCCCGTGCTACCAAAACCCAGTTGAGTACATTAGCTTGATCAAATCTGAAGATTCCTTCTTTTATCCATATAATAAGCTCAGAACCTAGTTCCAATACCTGAATTTTTTCCCTGCCAGGCCTAGTTCCAATACATAAACAACATATCATCCACCACCCGATATACCAGAACATGACTACATACCTTTGCTGAATTAGCACCATGCACCGCAAAATTCATCCTCTAACCACAATGAGGCTCCCTGAACCTTAATAGCCAAAATTCCACGATTCTGATGCTCCCAATGCATCTCATGATATATATACATACATCCTGCTATAATGCTGACGATACCACCATAATGGAGGAAATGTGTAGAAATCCATACCCAACTGAAGAGTTAACAAATCACTTAATACCTCATCTTGACTAGAATCATCACCTCATTATGAACCTGAATAATGGTATTTGTTCTTTAATATACACTTCACATAACCTTATCGCATTGATCCCTGATCCGATAATCTCGTCTCACCCAGTATGAACTGCTCAGACAACAAATCACCCCAAACATGACCAACAACCTCACATGATACCACATCGCGCCAATATGCCATAACTCGAACATGATAGATAAGAAATGACTTAGGAAGGGACTATTCAACTCACGCAACTAATATGAACTTTCTTCGAAATATAGGAAGTAAAACATAAGAAAAATAAATATATAATAACCCTTCTCATCATCACATTGTTGCGGCGTGCAACCCGATCCAAATAACATACCCGTGGCGGCGTGCCACCCGATCGCATGAGAAAACTCACATAAGGAAATATACACGGAGTTGAATTGCTCGCTATTACACATTACAGAATATCGGTCACAAGCACGCTAAGTGCATAATACCCTCTTGGGGAGACTGATAAAGCCACATGCTACAAAACTCAAGCACAACTGAGGTGCGATATATATATACACTCTAGATCTCAAGAGCTATCCTGCTCACATAATATCCCCACTACGCGGGACCTCAACACAAAGGAAATTATCAAGTCGTTTCACAACTCACACGGCACAATCATAATAACACATGAATTTGACGAAGACGGAGCAACATCTGATGTTCTAATACCTTTCCATGAAAAGCTCTCTACTGAAATGAACATGCCTAGCTCATACGGAGCCTATAATCAAATTAAAATCCATCCACAAACATCGAGTTCTACCTTGCTCGCACCAAACTAAGCTAATAGCTTTTACCTGGGTCCATATTAACCCACCTCCTCTCATAATATGCAAGAACAACCATCATAGCCGGGACAAACACCCTACAATCCACAACCAAATGAACTGAACGCCTTCCAGGCATAAATTCTCAATTAATCAATATTGCACTTATTTAAACTCAGTCCAAATCTTCAATCCATCAAGTGACTATAGGTCACACTTTATACAATCTTTTCGCGGTCATGCTTCCACGACCTTCCACACAAGGCAACAAGTCTGCCCATCCATTACACCGACCACACTAGGGCCGCAAAACACATCAAGAACCCATGACCAGGGTACAAAGCCCCTTTTCACCGAATATCAATCTCAGGTGACACTGAAGATAACACCACCTTACTCTGAACTTTCGTATCACTTTTCTTGCTCTTCCGAGATCATGACATCCTTATTAACACCGAACCGCAATCTTGATTCTTACTCCCAGTTACATACTGCTTACCGCACCTAACATGCCAATATGAGGTAGTGCAAGAATTCCATCATAACTTCTGAACCACTAATAGGGTGGAAACTTCATCATATAGAAACCTTTTACTTAACTCAATTCAGTAGTACCATCTCAATTCACGAGTGAATTCCCACAATCACCCAACATGCAAATCCTTAAGTAGTAGTCTATACCACTATAACCCTTATGGGATCCGCCTACCCCTGACAGACCATAGCACTCAAATGATCCTACATGAAATCCATTACGACGTCCGACAAGCCCCGCACGCACCGGCACAAACCACATGCATAACTTAATCACATCGAAGGAACTGATCACTGCCATAAATGTGCCATTTCAACCATGGCTAATCAATCTATTTGCTTTTAATCATCTTCATTTGCCTCAGGATTAATAGAAACTTCCCTCAACACATAGCAAACTCAACCCTCACTCATCCCAAGTGACCTTGATTCACGAGACTATGTTTCCTAAATCCCGCAACCCGTCTCATACCCTCTTGATAATCTTTCTACAATCTAGAGTTTATTTCTCTCACTCCTCCAACTATCATGTATGCTGAAACATGTAATAGAACATTCCAACCATCCTCCATTTTCTCAGAAATTACTCTGCAAAAGCTCGATTCTCGATCATACTGCTTCCTGAGACCCTTAAACACCACATTCTTAACCTTTGAATTCACTAGGACCGCTATTGAGAGTCACCCACTCTGACTAGACCCGAATACAATCAAATCCAAGGCTCTTCTAGCACCTGAACACCCTTTTCCTTGAAGCACGTGACTGAGTCACTACCCTGACAACTCCCCTCTGCCTTAAGAAAAATTCTGAATCTTCCAAAGCCTAACCCTGGCCCGACAGGGCCAACTTTTGCACACATTCATCAAATCCCACGCACAATCACCATTTTACTCCCCTTAGCTGAAATAACTTGCCAACACGCCAATAATCCGCAACCCTGTGAGAAGACAACCCTACAACCCAACTGCAGATGGTGGGACTTCCCCACTTAGCCCGAAGCTACTCTTTGCACCACTCTAGACCCTGCCGAGATCCTTTCTTCTTTTATAACGCGATCTTGCTCAACCAATCCATCCAAATTCTTCCAAATTATCTTGCTAGCACTTCCTAAATACTCAAATTCTCTAGCATCATTCACACATTCCGCCTCCTACCGAATAGCCACTAGAACCCCTAGCCGAGACTACCAACCATGCTACCGCTACCCTATTCACAGGAGATGACCCACCTGTGGAAATCACCCGCGGACACCTTCCAACAACGCTGAAATGCACGCTCTCCACGACTTCAATACCCCATCCTACGTCCTGCTTCATTTACCAACTTTACTAGTCTGTCCGCTCCGCATGGACATTCATTAAATGCGCGACAATATCTTCAAATTCCAAGCTATGCTGCCGCTCCCCCACTTTGTGACTTCTCGACTTCCGCTTCTTAAACCTGGCCTCCTAAAATTGGAACCACCTCCTAGGCTTACTTCAGGATCAGTCTCTGTAGCTCTCAAACCAGCAGATCACCACGACTTCAAGCTCTCCGAAGATCATCTTTCTCTAGATGCCTTCATTATCAACACTTATCTTGTACTGAACCACCACACCTCACGATCTCCAACAACCGCTTCTTCAATACTCCTTCACAGTACTCTGACCCCACCCAACCAAAGAAACCATAGCACCGACAAACTTAACACATTCCATTCGATCAACGACGACGACGACTTCACGTCACAGGTGCATATCCCACCTCACTTGAAGACACCAAGTCTTACTAATTTATCAACCCCAACCGGACCAGTCATAATCCAAAGGCCTTTCCCCTGCCGGAACAAAAACACCGGAATATCGAAATGAAACTCTGAGAAGACCTCCCTTCAAACCATTCATCACCTGTACATATGTGCAAGCATTCTATCATCATAACGACATCGCGCGATAACCAATCGCAAGCATCATCACTACCTAAGCACAACCTTAAGGCTCTTAGAAACACAGCTACTGAGCTGAAACAACATATTATTCCTTTGCAGGGCCATAACAACGGCCCAGCAAATTACACATGGAAACATCTCGAATTACATCGTAGCACAATTTCAATTCCTCAAATTCCTGATTCATAGCAAGCGCTTCGCGACACGTAAGATTGAGTAGGAATAAACTTAGGCATAAGCCTTTAAGGGAATCAAGAAGGGAAGTACTCCTAACAGCCCTGTAGCCTCTCGAAGATAAGTACAGACGTCTCCGTACCGATCCGCAAGACTCTACTGGACTTGCTCATGACTCGTGAGACCTAAGGGAACCTAGTGCTCCGATACCATGTTGTCACGACCCAAAATCCTTAAGGCCGTGATGGCGCCGGACATCATTGTCAGGCATGCCAATCATTAATTAATTGAAATAATTCCCTGTTTTAACATTTATGAAAAAGGCATTTCCTTTCACTTTATTACATATTAACTAAATAAAATCGGTCGAGTAAAACAATAGTTTGAATATACCATATTAGCAATTATATCCCGACACATCCCAGACCCCGGTGTCACAAGTACACGAGCAATTTCTAAGGATTTATACAATCCTCACAAAGCCTGTCTGAAATACAAATTGGACAAGGAAATTTAAAATAAAAATAAATACAGTACGAGGGAGACTCTGTCAGCTGTGGATCGCCTCCGATGATGAAGCTCGCCTAAGTCTCTGAATCCTCCACATTGCTATGAAAGTACATGTGCAACAAAATGCACAGCGAGTGTAGCATGAGTACAAAGATAACGTGTACTTAGTAAGTCGCCCGCCTAACCTCAGAGAGGTAGTGACGAGAGGTCGAGTTAGACACTCACTAAGTGCCAGCAAATTAATTAACAACATATGATGAACACGGTAGGCGTGTAAGGTAGTAAAGTAGCAATATATGTAAGACACTGAAATCCAAGTAAATACTGGAAATAAACAAATAGTTACCACTTCCTCATTTTTTCCCCAAATATTTTAAATAAATAATTTCCTCTCTGTTTTCCCCCAAATATCTTGCCACTTTTTAAAAAAATCATGAAAAATATTTAACAACTTAACATGCGCATACGGGATAAGAACAACGGCCCGAGCCGTCATAATAATCATCGCTGTGCACTGCCCGAGGATCGAACGGCCCATACCATAAGTGCACCTCTGAATATAATAATCCTCTTTGTGCACTACCGAGGGTCGAACGGCTCGTACCATAAGTGCACCTCTCAATATAATAAGCATGTCTATGCACTGCCGAGAATTGAACGGCCCGTACAAAAAGTGCATCTCAATAAAATACTCACGCCTATGCACTGCCGAGGATCGAACGACCCATACCAAAAGTGCATCTTTCAATCCATCGTGGCATACGGCCCGCTCCCATAAGAGTGGGGGAAATAACACTCCGCTCGCGGAATGTAAATTGCGAAGCGGTCACATGCAGTTAGGCACAATCAACATTCCACCCCGAATACGTCGGGAAAATAAATACTCAAGTAAATAACAGATTTCTATTTTAAAAACCATAAAATAGTGTTTAAATCCTTTTTCGAAATATATTTTCCAAGTGTAATAATGCTCAATAATATTACTTTATCAAGTATATGATTAACCACGGAGGAAAATAATTCTCTTTCCAGCTGATTAAGAAAATGAATTGTAGTCTTCTTTAGGTATCAAATTACGATTTCGATTATATTAGCGGTCATGTAATATAGGCAGGATCACGGGTACAACACATAGGGCATACTAGTGGGTCCTAGACTACCCGGACATGGCATAATAGTAGCTATGCACGGACTCCCGTCACCTCGTACGTATGTAGTCCCCGAAGATAATAGCATATACTTAATTAATTCACCTAGGGGGACAATTCCCCCTCACAAAGTTAGAAAGGAGAATTACCTCGCTCCGAAATTTCCATAACCTGCCTCCAAGCCCTTCCGATGACTCCAAACGTCGCACAATGCTCTGAAACTATCCAAACAACGACAAACCAATGAAAATATACTCTAATATTTGCAACAATTCCAAATTATATATCTTCCCAACACCGCTTAGTGAAATGAGCAAAATGCCCTCAGGCCCACGTGCCCGGAATCCAAAATTTCTCGAAGATATATTCTACCCATAGCTCCAATAGTTCAAATATACAATTTACTCTAAATTCCATGCTCAAATTCGTGGGTAAAAATCCAATTTACCATTTTCTAGGTTTCTATAGATCTCCCAATTTCCTACCAATTTCCATGTCTAATCCATGCATATAATCTTGTATTTAACTTAAAAACGGGAGGAATTTACTTACCTATGCAGTGCATGAAGAAATCCTCTCTTGAAGCTCCTCCAAAATCGACCAAAGCAAGGAAGAAATGAAGAAATGGCCACAAATTTCGCTTATAAACTAATCTACCCAGGCCCCAATTAG
This sequence comes from Nicotiana paniculata, assembly GCA_005239505.1. Lineage (NCBI taxonomy): Eukaryota > Viridiplantae > Streptophyta > Magnoliopsida > Solanales > Solanaceae > Nicotiana > Nicotiana paniculata. Next base: position 294,080 of record ML321388.1, read on the forward strand.
AGCTTCCTCAAGCCAACACTCCGCGATCGCGGTCCCCTAACTGCGTTCGCATAGGCCAAAGGGCCTCTAACTCCCTTTTCCTCTATGCGTTCGCACACCTGACCGTGCGTTCGCATAGGACAATCCAGCAGCTTTCACAAATCCTTCTATGCGATCGCAAACAACAACCCGCGATCTCACATGCCAAATCCAAGCATCCTCCAAATCCTTCTATGAAATCGCACACCCACTCACGCGATCACATAGAGTAAATACCTGCTGCACTCACACCAGAAAACCAGCAACCTTCTTAAGGCAAAAATTGACCCGTTGAGCATCCGAAACACGCCCGAGGCCCCCGAGACCTCAACCAAAACTACCAACCAGACCCAATACCTCATTCGAACTTAGTTGAGCCTCGAAATCACATCAAACAACGCCAAAATCACGAATCGCATCCCGATTCAAGCTTAATGAACTTAGAACTTTCAAACTTCCACATTCGATGCCGAAACCTATCAAATCACGTCTGATTGACCTCAAATTTTGCACACAAGTCATATTTGACATTACGGACCTGATCCAACTTCCGGAATCGCATTCCAACCCCGATATCAAAATTTCCATTTTCGGTCGAATTTCTCAAAAACCTTCAAATTTCTATCTTTAGCCAAATGACTCCAAAATGACCTACAGACATACAAATTCACTTCCGGTTGCGCTCCCAACTCCAGAATCACCATTCGAAGCTATACCAAGACTCGGAATCCCAAACAGATATCAACATCACTGAAATGCACTTCTGGTCAAACTTAAGAAATTTCTTCAAAAATGTTGACTTTCACAATATGCATCGAAACGCTCCCGGATTATCCAAAACCCGATCCGGACATACGCCTAAGTCCGAAATCATCATACAAACCTGCAGGAACCTTCAAATCCTGATTCGGAGGTCGTTTACTCAAAGTTCCAATTTTAGTTGATTCTTCCAACTTAAGGCTTCTGAAATGAGAATTTTCTTTCCAAATCAACGCTAACCTTCCCGAAATTAAATTCCGACCATACCTATAAGTCATAATACCTGAAATGGAGTTGCTCACGATTTCAAACCACTAAACGACGCGCTAGAGCTCAAAACGACCAGTCGGGTCGTTATAAAATATGGCTGAGACCTGATCTGGAACAATAGGCGGGTCATGGGTACCGCCCCGGATGCTGCGCGGGCTGTACCTATACCCCTACCACGGCCTCGACCGCGGCCTCGACTCCTCATGGTTCCCACTGGAGGCTGATCGCTCTGTCCGGTAGTGCGTGTCCTCACCACCTGTGAGAGAATGAAACAATAGAAGTTTAGTTGCCAGAATCAATAGATTCGCACGACAAGAATTCAAGAAATGTGATATTTTTCCTAAGGGTTATGTATCCTCTCGAAGATAAGTACAGATGTCTCCATACCGATCCGCAAAACTCTACTGAACCTGGTTATGACCGGTGAGTCCTATGTAACTTAGGCTCTGATACCAACTTGTCACGACCCCAAATCTACACTGGTCGTGATGGCACCTATCGTGGTACTAGGCTAGCCAATTTACTGAGCATAATACAAGGAACTTTCCATTTAAAACAATAACGCGATTTATCATAAATCTTCCACTTTTAATATTTCACAAATGCGGATAATCAACGAAAACATCTAAGTAATAACACCAAAACCTGGAGTCAACAGTCATGAGCAACTAATTGGAACACAGAATGTGACACGATTTCCTTAATACATCAAGTCTAGGAAAAACGTAATTAGCGACAAAAATGAGAGGGAGAAGGGTAGGGTTGCGAAAGTCGTGCAGCTACCTCACAGTCTCTAACAAAGCTCCACTGATAATAATCAAATCTCACTCGATCCGGACACCTGGATCTGCACACAAGGTGCAGGGAGTAACGTGAGTACACCAACGCAGTAAGTAACAAATATAAATAAGGACTCGAGTTCAGTGACGAGCTTTTAAAATCATGTAAAATCATATAATAAATATCAATGGAAATGAATAAATCAAGTCAGAATTCTACATTCCGAAAGTTTCATAAAAACTCCTGTTTTCCCTTTCCAAATCCCATATAAAACATTGGTTCAACATTTACTGTTTAGAGGCTAAAATGTAAAGAAGAGTGAATACAGTAGTTTCATAGCAAATAAGCCCCTCGGGCACAGTGTCACTCACAAATAAAGCCTCTTGGGCAAGCCTCTCAGTCACTCGTGACTCATCTCTCGTCAATCAGCACTCACGCTTAATAAGTACCATATAATATCCGCTGCGGCGTATAGACCGATCCATAAATAGTCAATAGTCAAATTGCGCTCACTCGGGGTGTACAGACTCCGGAGCGGCTCCTTCATCCTAAGCGCTATATCGTCGCAGTGAGATATATTGGATTGGGATGCATGCCACAACATTTTATATATATATATATATATATTGGCATGCAGCCCGATCCATCACTATCCTCACAAATCCAGCTCTCGGCCTCTCTTAGTCATCACCCTCACAAGTCACTCGGGCAACTCACCACAAATCACGGGGACTCATCCCAAAATATCTTTCATTTGTTTGAAAACAGGGTGATAAACAGGAATGAACAATGAACAAGTATAAATCATGACTGAGATTATATTTTCTATCAAAAAAAGTGTGAGAATAGTAGTAAAACACCCCTGAGGGTCCAAACAGGTCGGCACAAGGCCCCAAACATGGCATACATCCCAAAATATAGTATAAATCTCTAAAATACGGAATGTCATATGATTTAAAATCAAATACGCTGTTTAATAGTCGCTACGGGACGGACCAAGTCACAATCCCTACCGGTGCACGCCCACATGCCCGTCACCTGTCATGTGTGTCACCTCCTTTTATCAAAATAATACTAAATACCGAGGTTTCATACCCTCAGGTCTATATTTACAATTGTTACTTACCTCAAACCGGATGAAAAATTACTCTGCAATGTCTTTGCCCCTCGACTCGGCCTCAACGCGCCCCGAATCTATTCAAAACAGATTCATATCATCAGAATATTCTAAAGGAACAAAGCCCACTCGAAAATAACCAATTTACATCAAAATCCCGAAATTGGTCAAACTCGACCCCCGAGCCAATATGCTGCATTTTTCCAACTCCCAACCTTCCAAAATCATCCGAAATCAATCCCGAGCCCCTCGGGGCCCCAACCAAAAGTACCAACAGGTTATATATCAATATACCAATTTAGACGAACCCTCGACACACTCACAATAACATGAAAGCACCAAATCAAATCCAAAATTCAAGCCTAAGGATTTCTAAACTTCTGAAATTCGGCAACGATGCCGAAACCATCCAAACCACGTCCGAATGGCCTGAAAATTTGCACACACATCCCAAATGACACTATGAACCTGTTCCAACTTTCAGAATTCTATTTCGACCCCGATAGCTAATTTTTCATGCCAACCGGAAATCGCCAAAAATCCAATTTCTTCAATTCAAGCCTAATTCTACTCCGGACCTCCGAACACACTCCTAAGTCCTAAATCACCTAACGAAGTTATCCGAGCCACAAAAACCACATTCCGAGATCATTTACCTATAAGTCAACATCCGGTTGACTTTTCCAACTAAATCACCAACCTAAGAGACTAAGTGTCTCATTTATCTCCACAACCATTCCGAACCCGAATCGATCAACCCAACGCAACACAAAAAGCTGAACCATACAAGAGTGAAGTAGAAACGGGGGAAACATGGCTAAACTCTCGGAACGACCGACCGGGTCGTTACATTTTACTATGTTACATTACCTTTCTTTTTTGCCAGAATATAACAAAAAATATTCTGTAGTTTAATCTGCTCAAAAAATCAAACCTATCTTCAAAGTTAAATTGGTTTGCTGTTTCTTAAAATTTGATAAGAAAACACATATATTTGTCGAAATTATTTGTAATAAGTTAGTTTTATTTAATTTAGGGACGTCTATTTGTTTTATACTGAATTTTCTAGTTTGGTATATAGCTCCGAAAAGTTGTTACTTGAATTAGTTTAGTATTTATAGATTTATTCTCTCCGGTCTTCAGATAACTTCTTATTAGTAACAAAGGCCAATTCTAGATTTATGTAAATATTTTAGGGTTAATACATTTTTGTTATATTAAATTTCTTAATTTTTACTAAATAAATTTCTATAATCAGAGATACATAAAAAAATTTGCACCTTTTCAAAAATATTTGCAATTTTGTTAAAACTTTAGAGTGCTAACTTTAGAATAACTTCATTTTGAGATTGTGTTAAGAGCAATAAATAAATAAATGATCAAATCCTGGTTGTCGTAGCCGACACTATATGGTTGCGGGCTCAAAAAAGCTAATAGATCATTTTAGGGCCAAGTGTAAATATATCCGATTTTAGAGTTACCATTGAAATCTTACCCGCATTGTGTTCATTATTTCATTTCACCCCCTATCAATGAACAAAGCTTACAATTTTAATAAAGTAAACTCAATCAAAACCATATCTCCTACGTCAATAGGGAGACAACGAGAAGATAGAAACGGAAGTTGACTCTTTTCCTACGGCTATTAGCTGTTTGGGTACGTTTTTTCCATGAAGAGTTAAGACTAATGAAGAAAGCAGTTCGTCTTCTTTAGGGAAGCTGTAGCAGTGTGTTGAATTAAAAGCTCTTTTTGAAACTTCCCGATGAATACTTTAGATTTATTAATGATAAAAAGGGTAGAAGACACCTTTTTGAACAATTGGACCAAATGCCTTTTCCAACTTCCAAATTCTAATGTTTGAACTTTGAACGAAACCTAACCTACCAGTTTTCTTGAGGAAAAATCAAGAAAGGATCCAGCACCAATTAAGACATCTATGGGTTGGACAATTTTTGGAAGAACTTTGAAAAATGTATTTTAGAAGAAAGGTTAATGCCAAAAAAAGTATGCTTTGGATAGTTCTTGTATTTGTAATTTCGTAAGTGTTCCGAGGAAAGTTCTTTTCAAATAAATTAATTAAGTGTCTAAATAAAAAAAAGAAGTTAAATTTTTTGACTTTTACCAAACAAATTTGATAAACTTTATTTTTTTTTCCCTCTCTTCGTTTCCATGTGTGTGATATCCAACTTCGAGGGTGGCACATATATGTAGTTTTCGACACCTCTATATATATTTAGACTGAACATTTATAACACTATCAATGCGATTTAATTAATGATAACATGTTATTTTTTTATTTTTAAAATTATCATATTAGACTTCTTATAATGAGAAATTACCTGTTATTGTCAGAGGCGGACCTAAGATTTGAGCACGACGGAGGCACCACGGTATGCTAGTCACTAGCAATAAAATTCGGCGTGCAACTCATTGAAAACTTAATGATTATGATGACTTATCACTTAAGTATTAACAAAAAAGCTCTAAAGAAAAAGAAAAGATCGAATATATATATATATATATATATATATATATATATATATATATATATATATATATATA